>JAIXNV010000619.1:0-20912 GCA_020917445.1 Riparia riparia
TTTTGATTTTGCAAATTGAAACCTACTGCAATAAATGTAACATTTTTCCATTCCAGGGAAGGAGAGGGGAAAAAAAAAAAAAAGACATTTTCAGCTTTATTTTTGCTAGGCAGTCACTGCTAAACCAATTCCACTGTTAATTGCCTTTACAAAGCAAGAAAAAGGGGATCTTTTCTAACCTGGTTTTCACTCCTCTTACTTGAAATCACTACATTCCCCATTATCTCATAAATATATGTTGATCAATGACATAATTTATTTTCAATTTACACAGATTTGGGAGTTCCTCTTTTGGAAATCATTCATATAAAATTTCTGTGACTATGTTCAGATGACATGTACATATGATTAATCTAAGATAGGATATCAAATTGCATTATATGAAGGAAAGATCGAGACAGCAATTCTCTAACAGGGAAATAAAAGAATCCAATAAAAGTATAAAAATCCAATTTTAAAGCAAGCAGCAATGGTCATACCCAAGTGACTGATATAATGTTTAAATTCAAAGACTGCTTCAAGAAATAACCCTCTGTAGACTTTTCATTGCCATTAAATGAACAATTTTTTAATTATCTGACACATATATCAACCAGGTCTCATAATATTCTGGTACTAAGAATCATGAGACATTTCTCACAAATCATGAAAGTTCTTTAAGTGTGGAGAGAAAAAATTAGCCCATTCATTAACTTTAGAGATTCCAGTTAAGACAGCAGTATTCTTATGTGTCAGATGAAATAAAATCCTATTAAAAACATTAAGAACCACCTGCAAGTGCTGGGGGTTTTCAAAATTTAATATACTTTTTTCTCCTAATAATTAATCGATGAATATTTCAAAAATCAAAATGTTTAAGCTGGTGGAAAACTGATACGACTCCTCTCACACTAATACCATATCACCAGGATTTATGAGGAATTATAGGCTAGTCCTATGCATAATGGGCATTTGAACAAAATGTCTTTACATACAGTTTATGTCCCATCTTGAAATATTTTGAATCTGGCCTTACTAAGACTGGAATTTTGATTAAAATACATTAACTTATTTTTGTTTACATAATTAGTATGTAAGTTTGGTCTTTGAGAGATGTATAAACCTCTCTGATCTGACTGCCAAACCTAGGGGCTTTCCATAGAATTCACCAATTTCATGAATACTGTTTCATAGAAAGTTATCAACACCTGAACTCTAAGCAAACAATTTAATTTCCAGCAAATATTAGAAAATTAATTGAGTAGGTTTAAGTGCAATAGTAATTTGCTTAAAGTTTAGCGTTAATGGGTCCTTCTCAAAGCTGTAGGAGAACTTGAATTGAGCTCTGCTAGCACAAAAAGGCTGAGATGAGGAGTAAGCAGAGAAAGACAGGTTATCTTCAGAGAAAGGCTGGGCTGAGGCTGGCCTAACCAGGAGGATAAGAACAATTAATGACCTGTCCACAGGGACATGGAGAATCTCGGGTCTTTTTCCTCTGAGATTCAGGTGGTTTTAGAGTCTTTTGCCCTCTGCAAAGCTCTGAGCTAAACGCAAGAAAGAGACGGAGTCTTCAGGTTCTGATTTTTCAAGGTTGCGCGCTTCGTTTATTGTTTCTTATCTTACAAATTTCTCAGTGCCCAACAAAGCTCTGTGCAGCTGCTCGGGCATCTGGTGACTCCCCGACTCCTCCTTGCACTGGGCTGTCACTATCTTTTATACTAATTGCTACGTGTTCTTTATTTATCATTACTTGCCAATACCTATCACTTATATGAAACAGCTCAACTCTACTCTGACCCAATCTCTTTAAACTACTTTGTGCCACCGTCACTGCAGAAAATGGAGTGAGGGAAGAAGGAAGAAGGAGCAGGAGACAACGCCCCAAATCCTCCATCTTGCCCCCATTCACTTCAATGCTAAAACCCCAAATCTACTCATTTTTCACCCTGTGATGAGCTAAACTACAATCTTTCACACTCTTGTGGCTTGCAATCCATCCCACAGTGCAGGAAGCCTTTCCCACGGACTGGGATCAAAGCCAATGTCCCTCTGGGCTCTGGGCCAGGGTCCCAGACCCCCCTGTCCAGGTCTCTGACCCTCCAGGGCAGCCAAAGGAATGCCCTGGACTCCAACAGGAGAAAGAATCCAAAGATGTGTTAGAAGACCCCAGACCACAAACCATCATTACACCAAGATTCAGGGCAGATGATGACTGGGTGCACATACCAAGAGGGGTTTCTTTGTTCAGGGAACCCCTGCAGAAGCACCCATCTAGAGATGGCTTACAATTAAACATTACCCTACACAATTAATTTCTAATATTAAATTAAAAAAAATTGATTCAATCCCCAAAAAACTAATTAAAAATGAATGCTCCTTTTATATACTAACAGCCTTTAAATGCTTACAAGAGGCATTTTCTTCTCTAAGTGCTTTGAGAGGCAATCAAGAGCTTCTTTTCCTCTTTAATTACTATCTTTTCATCCTTTCCAGGAACCCAAAATTAGCAAAATGTCTACATCCTATTGAAGCTATGAGATAAATTATTTTCTACATACTAAAGTGTTTTGACCTTAGACACAAAGGTCACCTATAACATCTCCAAGGAAACACTAAGTTGAAATCTAAACTTTAATTGAAATTATATTTGAGGACAATTATTTGGGCCACAAAATTTAATTTGCTTTATCACTGGTCATTACTCTCTCAAAACTCCAGAGTTACTGTGCCCAGTGGCCTCAATCAAAATCTATTTGTGTTCCTGCTGTGCTTTGCAGCTCTAGCTGGATGGATAGTCTTCATTACCTGGTAGGTTATAAATGTGTTCAGCTCCTCTACTGTAGTTCCTGCTGGCAGAGGGCACTGCAGTCCAAAAGTAAATCTTTTTCAATGTACTCTGGTTGCAGCCTATGGTTCTTTGGGAATCCCATGCCTTGAAACCTTTTATATGAAGGTCACACTCTTCCATTATTTTTTGAATAAACTAAATATTAGTCATTTATGCTAAAATGCTTGCTACCCTTTACATTTTTTTAATGAATAAAAAATACATTAAAGAATACCTGAGAAACACCTGTTGGCGTGTTTGTAAAAGGAAGAGAGCTTCACTTTTAAATCTCTAAAAGTTCGCTGTGCTGCAACTCTGAGTGGTCTTTCTACAGCAAGAAGGTGCCAGTATTTAGGAGCTTCATGTTCAGGGATTTGACAGAAGGGTAAAGAAGGTTTCAGGTAATAAATTATGAATATAGAGAAGTAGGGAGGGACTGTAGGAGGCAGGAAACAAAAAAGTGATAGAGTCTTATCAGGAGTTAATGCTGGGGAAAGCTAGCAGGAATACCCCAAAATCAAAGTGGGCAAAAATTATCTATCTGCAATGCAAACAAGATTCAGAGCCGGAGTTTAGTCCCTATCTTTTCTATTAGTACCACCACCACAAAGGCTTATCCTAGGAGTTTAATAGGATGATGTAAATATTGCAGTAGATAATGCATTTTAAAGTAGAAATGCATTGTGATGCAAAATCAAGGTTGTCACCCTTGGTAATAACTCCAGAAGAATTTGGCAAGTCATTGTTCCTTCTGCTTCTCTGCCTAGGCGTTAAAAAAAAAAAAAAAAGGTATTTAAAACTAGACTTCCTGCTACTGTTTGTTAGCAAAGATAGTAATAAATGATCCTTTGACTACTCAGAAATAACCTCTTAGGTTAGTCAATAGAGTTAATGTTGTTCCATAAACAAGGGTTTCTTATATAGTAGTCAAGCAATAGGTAGGAACGCAGAGAAAAGACACGGATCTGTTAGAGCATGTCCAGAGGAAGATGCTCAGAAGTCTGCAACACCTCTCCCATGAAGCTGGGCTGAGAGAACTTCAGCTGTGCAGCCTGGTGAAAAGAAGGCTCATGGCAGCTTTACAGTGCCTAAAGGTGGCATAAACAAAAGATGGAGACAACATTCACAGGGCCTGTTGCAACAGAGCAAGGAGTAATGGTTTTAAAATAAAGGGAATAGATTTGACCAGCTATAAGGAAGAAGTTTTTACAATAACAGATGAAATAGCACAGGTTGTGCAATGAGGTGGTGGATGCCCCATCCCTGGGAATGTTCAAGTTTGAATGGAGTTCTGACCAATTGGATAGAGCTGATGATACCCCTGCTTGTGGCAGGGGATTTGGACTTGGTAACCTTTAAAGGTCCCTTCCAAGTCAAACTATTCTGTGATTCTGACATTCCCTAACTGTGTAAAGTGACTGGGGAAAAAAAAAATAAAAATAAATAAATGAAGGGGAAAATAAGAACCCATTTAGAGAAACTTACAAGTTTACACAGCATTAAGAATATTACCAGAAGGCAAAATATTGTCATTATGGGAAATCTCCCTAGTGGTGTAGCTAGAATGGTTATTTTAACAGTCTGATCCCTTAAAATATTCTGGTGCTGCAGTAGAAAAAATATTAATTTCATGTGCAGCACTCTTGCTTATTTTTATATTGTACCTGTATAATACTGGTGAAAACGCTGCATCCTAGAGGAATGCTAAAGCTGAGATCCCATATGAGAACTATATTACCCCTAAGAGAAAATATTTGCTAAGCAATCCATATTTACAGGCGAATTTGCTGTTCTTAGCCAGAGAGAATTCTTGAACCTGATTTACTTACAGGGTATGTGGTTCTACTGGCAACTATTGGTTAGGGAATAGACACATCCACTACATTTTGTAAGTAACTATTTTTTAGTTTGAAACAAAAAGGCTTTTTTTTTTCTACAGGCATTTCCCTTAGGAATCCTTCCTTTGACACTCCTTTTGAAAGATTAGTGGTAGATGTATGATCTGTTACTGTGAAGGCTTTTAAAAGGAGCATTTTTTTACTGCTTTGGCATGGGTCTGCGTTCGTTTTTTTTCTTCCTTTTTTGTCTTGGGGCTTTGGTGGTTTTGTTGTTTGGTTATTATTTTGGGTTTTGTAATTGGAAGGAATAACTTCATCAGAGCAAGCACTTCATCACTATCTCTTGAGGGCCTTAAGATTGCTGACAAACAACATCATAACAAGCATCTATAACTATTAGAGGTCACTTTTGAAAAAGAAGCAGACATACCAATATGACATGTACACAGAGTACGCTGATAGATAGAAGGCAGTTTCTGACAGTCTTTAGGAATATCCCAGGCAGCAAGGTAAAGATTTCTCAGCACTTTCCCTAAATGTTGACTCTGCTCCAATTCATAACTGGCATATGTCCACCTTGAGGAAGCTGCCTTTTGGTTGCCTATAAACTAACTTTCATTCAAAATTTGTAAAATATTTTAATGAGGTGCAAGCTAGAATAAATCACTATCTATATCAGAAATATCACAGGGAAAAAATGTCCAAAATATCTTATTAAATATGTCCAAAATGTTAGCTAAAAATCTCCTGGTTTAGTAAACAAAAGAGGTTACATATCCAGTCTCTCACTCCCCCAAGGTGAGGGCTGGAAAGGGCAAGGAAGGGGGTGGAAAAGAGGGAAAGGGAGGTGAAAATACCACCATCATTTAAAAAAAATAAAAAATAAATAAATAAAAAATCACACAATAAAACCTTTGGAAAAATGTGATTGATAAAAACTAAATAAGCATTGAAAAGGATCAGTTTCATTTTACCAATGGGATATTTAGTTATTCATCTTCCTTTAGTCAACTAGAGCTAGACCAAAAAGATATATGAATATTTAATCGCATATTAATTACTTCTCTTGCCTATATAGGTACTTAAAGGATGTTTTCAACCACCAGACTTTGCCCATCAAGCACATTTTGACACATTGGAATAAGGGATAATATTAGAACAGCCTTATTCCTTCAAGCAAATATGATTAATATTGCACTAATAAAATTACAGATAATAAGCAGGATCTTTATGACTATAGTCAAGTTCTGTTCTCCCAAATGCTGATATCAGTTATATTAAAAATAAAAAGAAAAAACACACAGAAAACCTAGAAACAAAGAAGCAAAAAACCCTCACGCTGGTCACGTTTCTAACTTCTGTGCAATCTGGTCTAGCGTAAGGTGTCCCTGCCCATGGTAGGAATAATAGAACTCAATGATCTTTAAGGTCCCTTCCAACCCAAACCAGTCTATGATTTATGGTCGGTGGGGGGTCCTTTTAAGTAAAAAATGACATGCCCAAACAGAAATACCATCTAATTTCAGGTGTGTGTGATTTCTGCAGTGACAAGACTTGCTAGAACTTGTTTGTGTTAGTAGCACAAATTTCCACCACCAAAAGCAAATGCTAAACCAGAAAACAATACCGCACAAGAAAATATTTTAGACTTTTCTCAATCTTCCCAACTCCCCTGCAGTTAGATCCCTCTTATTCATTACTACTACGAAGAACTATTCAAAATAGATAGATTTCAAGCAAGACAACCTGCCTTATTGTGACCTTCAACTCCCTGCTTGTTCCCCCTTGGAAAGCAGTCTGTGCCTGCTGCTCCCTACCACATGAAATGGGTATTCACTTTCATAAATAGCTCAAGGAATTTATTTTAGAAACTGCTTATTAAAAAGCAGGATCCCTTGTAGCGGGCAGTTTCCCTTCCTCTTCAACACATGCTGATCTCTCTATTCTTTGCTCTAGTTCCAGCTTGAGTATGGAGTCCCTATAAACACAAATAACAAATACACCTCCAAAAGTCCAAACATAGATTGGTACTTGTCTTTTCACTATGGCAGTGTAGAGAAAAATAGCTTGTAGCTATCAGTCAGTCACACTGACCTTCAGTTACACAAGGACATACAAGCTTCTTACATTTTTAATAGGAAAAAATAAAAAGCAATTCCAGTGGCAATTTAGCTGCAAGTTACAAAACTCCTTTTAGCATTTTAGAGTTTTATGTTTTTCTCTCCAAGAGGTAAAGTAATGGGAATATGAATCAAACCACCATTTGGATACTGCTCATGCTGCAAAAAGTTGTTATGCAATTTGTATTAACATCCAGAAAATAAATTTGATTGTATGGGGTGGGATTATACAGACAACTAATAATGCAACCAGTTAACATATACACAAATATGCATATGTGTGAATGTGTATCAGATGAAAGAAACCTTGCCTTTGAAAAGTATTACTTCAATTTCAAAAGCAATTTCAATTTCCCTGAGAAAATTAGTGTGAATTGTTTACTATAGCCGCTTATTATTTTTATAATTTAACACCTAAAATTTTCAAGTAACAGACACCAAAAGACTTTCAAAAAATAGAGAAACAAATTAAGTAGAAAATCAGAAGAAAGGATGGGAAACCTAAAATTATAAGGAAATCACCAGTAATTCTGAACATATAAAGAAAGAATCCATGAAGGTTTTCCTGTCATTTGCACTCTGTATAACCTGCTTTATTATCTCACATTAACTCCTGACCCTTTGAATTCAATTCCAGAAAAATGCTCTGGTTTAGGCACCATGAATTGGTTTTCTGCAGGACTTACCCATAAGCTCGTAACTGTGCAAGTGGTCTCTAAAATGACTTAAAACTTTTTTAAATATAGAAATAGAAGATCCTTCTACACTTCATATCCATTAGCAAGTATTTATCTTATAAAGTCCTTTTTGTTTTCAAATTTGACAGGTAATGTCAGAACAGCTTGGAAAGCATTAGCAACCTTCAAATTATGATGTTTTATTTTTATAGTCAGTTGTTTACCCGGGTGGCTGAAAAGTATATTCTTTTTATTTAGAAGAATGACTCTCACTAAAATGTTGCTTTGCAACAAATGGCCTATTTTGCAGCTGACTTCCTCCATATGAAGAGCGCCTGCAGCCCCACATCAAGTTGATAAGTGCAGAGTTATAAACCTGCAAACGGTTCTCTCTGACCAGTTTTATACAAGCAAACATAAGGAAGAAATGATGGTGGGAAAGATTCTCAGTTAGGCAGAATTTTAACACAGGTAATTTGGGCAAGGACAACACATTCTCTGGTTGTCTGCGCTGCCCAGAATGCGAGATCAAGTCCTTCCCGAGGGCAGCAGTGCCACCAGACCTCTCAATGCAGTTCCCGAGCTTCTCAGGGATGCCCCAGGTAACTCCTCAGTTCCAGGGTTCCAGTTGGTGAGCCAAATGATCATGCCAAGAAAACTCTACTGAGGAGAGAAGTGTGCATAACCACATGCTTAACCTGCCAACATTAACTAAATCCACTAACAGCTACCACCTTCCCTGATACAGCTCCAGCACTTCTTTTCTTACCCTTGTACTAAAGCTTTCCCTGGCACTGTCAGAATCCTGAATACTGGCAAAAATGGCTGCATTGTCTCAGAGCTCGAGAAGGAATGCTGAGTGAAGGCAGGTGCACCTACCGGCCCCAGACACTAATGTCACTGCTGACTCACTCCAGGGTGGGTAAGTTGTAGGACCAGAAGGTGAAACCAGCATTCCCACACACATCAGCTCAAAAATGCTTTCTTGTCACAATATTGCATTATTAATTGACTAGAAAAATTTTCATCTGTTTTGGAGATGTATATGAGAGCAAGTGTACTAGAATGCACTTAAGAGTAAGATTTCTTGTGTTATAAGTAATTTGAAATGTTGAGGTATTTACTCAAAGAACTACTGGTAAGTAAGCTATTAGAGAATCTCTTTCTTATCAGTGACAGAACATAAATTACACTTCTTAATATACAATATTTTTAGTTCTTTATGTAATATATAAACACATACATAATCTATATTTACGTGTATTTAAGTTACCTGCTCATAAGTTGACATGAAGTTTTTGATGTGATTAAGGTTCTTTGATACTAGTCCAAAATCTTTCGTGTTAAAATATTATGACTCTTTGATTCAGTGAATGTGCTGTTGGGTTATTAAATTTTAGTCTATTTGGCATTAGAAATAGATGAAGGATTTCTACATCAAGAAATTTAAAATTAATTTGTAAGTGCTGGATATTTTAGCTAAGAACAGTTGCACAATATTATTCAAATATTTTCTCTTTTAGAAATTTGAATTAAGTTTCAACTATCACATTTGATAAACTTTGGTCACAGCAGAGCTTTAAGATGAAAGCTGCAGCTGCTTTTCCTTCATTTAAAACGTGGACAAGTGCAGAGCAGACATGGCTTTAGCTGTAGAAGTCTCTACACACATATTGCACATGGCTTACCTCAAAGCTTGTTCTTCTCCAGTGAACATGAGGAAGAAGTGAGTGTGCAGGGCTACTGTGGTGTTGCCACTTCCTGCACATTTCTGGTTTTTACACTGTACTCCCATCTGGGAGATAAATTGTGGTTGAAGAGAACACAAACCAGACAGGAGACACAGCACTTTTCAGGAGACCTTCTGTGCTGGTAGAAGTACAGGAAATCACAGATGGTCTCTTTAATCAAATTTGTCCTTCCTGTCAATTTAAAGAGAAAATTATGAGTCCTTAAACAATAAAAAATCTCCTGTTTAGCACTAATAAACAATCACAGATGGGAATGCTTGTTTTTGCATTCAGCACATTCACCTGGAAAAGAACTAGTCATTGCAAAATACCACACACCTTCTAAAGCAAATAAGCCTTTTCTAATCACAGTGTGGATGCCAGATGATTCAAGTGAGTATAGCATGCTAGGAGAATATTCATCTGTTCTATAAACACTAGAAAGTCTAGAAAATCAATGTATGGGGCACACCAATACTTTTCTGAAAATATCTATACTGGAAAAGTAACTGATTAGATCCACGTGGCATTTAAGTTTAGTTCAGTTAAGTGTGCTTTTCACTACTTGCTGTGGTCAAAATACACTTTTCTAGGGTTATTGTCTTTCCTCATTTCTTATGGACTTGATAAAAATCATGCTGTTTGTTTGATCTCAGGGTGTTCATATTTATTTTTCCATGCATGAGAAAATCTAAAACCAACAAAATAATCTAATGCCAAGATGAAGACATAATTGTGTACTGTCAAATGTTTGTCCCTTCTGATTTTCAATCCTACAATTAAAAATTCTGTTTTGTGAGGGACAGAACTTCATAAGAGAAGCAGGAGAAAACATTTCCATTTATTATTTTATGTCTAGAATTACAAGATTTTGAAACAAAATTAAAAATAAATTGCTTTATGTTTCAAGGGAATAAGCACTTGCATTTTCATCCTGGATGCTTTTTAATGGTTTTATATAAATCCCCAAGAGTTCATAAACCAAAATCCAAGTATTTACCAATAAAATTGAAAGAAAATAAAGATAAGGTTCTTTAAAAAAAAAAAAATGTACAAAGTTTCAGATCTGGAGTTTCAACATGTACCCATTGGGTTCTTTAGAAAATTACTTGACAGGAGGAAAACAAAACCAAACCACAGAGAACTATTCTTATTTAAACCCAAATTAACCTTGTAAATAAAGCTGCACTCCTTGTGAAAGGCTAAAAAGCTTTTCCAAAAAGAAAGGATAACAGTTTTATTTATACATTATTTCTGAATTAGAATAATAAGAAAAAGTCAAATATGACAAGAGTTGTCTATAGTATAACACTTAAAATACATAGATTCTCTACAGTGGGTGAGTCCTTGGAGTTTTCTCTTTTTAAAGTCAAATATCTATATTTTAAATGCGCTAGCATATGTTAAAACAGACACCAATTAAGTAAAAATGCAAAGGCAAACACAAAACCTTCAGGCTTACTAACAGGACCTGCTCTAAAAATAGGATTACACCAAGGCAAAAAGTAACCAATGCAGTAGTACTAAGAACTAAAGTTGAAAAGAATAAATGCCAGGCTGCTAATATTGCACAGCTCCACAGCCTTGAGCATGACAGGTCATACTTAGTGCATTCTGCTTCTTTATCCCCAAAACAAGCTGTTATGCATATTTCTATCAACAGCATGCCTAAAAATCTATGAACATGGATCCATGAACAACTAAGACAGTTGTCCTATCCTTGCTTTCTTCCTAATCTAGCACCGCAATCATTATGTTTCCAAAGATGTTAAGTACGACAGAAAAGCAATCTGTCTAATTATGAATGGACCACGTGTTCTGAAAGAATACAATCTATTCAGCCTATTGCTTGACCTGCAGCAGCACTACTGGCATGAATGAGAGAAGGGACCTAGCTGGAGCCCACTATTTCTAACATTTTTCTCTTCAAATGGTTCAAAGAGTAGAAAGAACAGTAATTAGAATTGAATCTAGCATTTTCAATCAAGAACTTTAACACAGTAAAAACTGCAACCTTGAGTCAGAAAGAGAACAAATCTCGAGTCCTACCCCAGAACCTTACCATATGCCCAAATTATTTTTCAAGTTGACCTGGATGTATTGGAAATGACCACATTCACTCAATGTTTGGCCCTTCCTAAAATGGTAAAGGAGTAAATGCCTAAAAAATAAAGATGAAAAGAGCAGCAAAGTAGAAGTAAAATACCAAAATGGAGTAGAAACTGAGTTATAAAATAAACATAAAGAAATCACATAATTCAGGTCTCTGGGCCAACTTTGTAGAGGGCTTCAGAGACAGCAATACTAGGTAAGCATAATTTGACCTAGTTTTTATAACACTAATAAATTGTGAAAACTGTAGCTAAGAAAAGCAGGGAGAGAGGTGGTTGGATTTTTTTTTCTTACCTAAAAGCAGGCTTCTAATGTTTAACTGTTCTTTTTCAAACCACTAGAAACTGCAGCCACCAGGCTTTGGATCCCCACATTCCTACTGTAACTACAGCTAGCTTTCATCCATGGTGTAACTTGTTCTTTTATCATCTATCCAGGACAAGTAATCAAGAGGATCATAAAGCCAGAGTATGTCTTTATCACAGAGTTCAGCAAGATGACAGGCAAGGCTAGGGAATTATTTTAGACATGAAGGTCAAAAATATTTAAATTTGGGAGATGTATAATTTAAAAAGAAAATATTAAAAACTGTGCTGTTGGAGAGATTGATTTTCGCTTTTTTGCTTTATAGACCTTGATTTCATTACACAGCCTACTGACTTATTTTGCATTCAAATGTATTTCAATAAAACATCTGTAAACTGTAACTATACATCATTAAAAATCTATAAATATATTTCCCCAGGAGTCAGTACTTTGAAAGAAATCTCAAGAAATCTGTCCTGTTTTTTCTGAACATGTATTCCAGGTTCTTCTGTAACAAACTATTCTCCCAGTAGTTTATGTTAGAACATGGTGATAATCAAAGAAAATAATTTCTGAGACTTTTTTGATCACTCCTCTATCATTAGTTTCCAGGTTCTTCACTTTTAAAAAAGTTTAGAAATTTTTCAATTACTGACATGCACAATTTTCCACTTAAGTTTTAATTCAAATGACTTAGAATTTCTAATTATTTTTAGTCATCAGTTTTTAATCTACTGCTCTCTAGATCTCATCTATTGTTTCCATAGAGAAGATGCTGCTTATATACAGTGCAATGTAGCACAAACCTTTAAAATAGGACAACAACAAGTGACTTGGTCACCTCTAGAACAGCTCCAAGAAATGTTCTTGCACACTCTCAGGCTTTGATGGCAAGCCATGAAATAGATGTACAATTGCAGCACTTAGAGACAGAGGTCTGCCTTTTTTGGTAAGTGGTCCTTCAATGGGATGCGGTTTAGTAGAATCTGATAATGAACAAAGAGGCATTTTAAAAAGTCTTAAAACTCTTAAACATGCTAAATTCAGTTGCTCTGGATGCTTCTGTTCCTAACAGTTGTTGTTAATGACCTATAATATTTTTTTCCTCAACTTGTCCTAAAGTATATTTTCTGTTCAACTTCTTTACTCAAAATTAGTTGGATTTCCCTTCTGTACTACATCAGAGGAGTGTTTGTTCAGAATCAATATACTTTACCATCTTTGCAGACCCTTTTAATACTGAAGATTCCAACACTAAAACATTACTTTGAAGTATTTCTCACTCTTAGTAATCACCTCATCAAGATGAGGAACAAGTAATT
This sequence comes from Riparia riparia, assembly GCA_020917445.1. Classification (NCBI taxonomy): domain Eukaryota; kingdom Metazoa; phylum Chordata; class Aves; order Passeriformes; family Hirundinidae; genus Riparia; species Riparia riparia. The sequence goes on from JAIXNV010000619.1 coordinate 12,912, forward strand.
TTTTATAATTTTTATTATACAAAAAAGCATGTATTACTGTCTGCACATGCATAACAAACATGCCTGGATGTCTATTAGATCTATCTGACACACATATATACATACATACATACATACATACATAACTACAAAATTGCAAAAACAAAATGGCAAAAAGCCTAGTTCTTCTGTAGGGACTAATTCTCTAAAGGTCAATGCTGATCTCATGAGGGTATCAATTGAAAAGTTAATAAATAATATTTTTCTACACCCTCACAAAAACCCTTGCCACTTAAAGCCATTGTCTCTGCCCAGAAGCACACAGTAATATCAAAACTGGTTTCTTACAACACTAGCGATTAGATTTAAACTATAAAGATGTAATCTCAACTCCTGTAAACTGATGATGTAAGGTAAGGACACAGAACCCATTAAGTCCTTATGAAGCTATGCCAATCGACATTGAATCAAGCAATGAGACACCTGGCATTACTCTGGCCTCCTTATAACTTCTTTCCTTCCCTCTGTGCTGAAATTTACTGGCCAGAACAAAGCCAACGAGGAAACACTCAGTGACTTCACCTGAGTCAGCTTTCTGTGACTACTACTACAAGCCAGGAGACAGAGCCAAGAGCTGTTAAATCCTGCTGCAGTGATGGGTCCATTAGGGGAGAGATTCAGATACATTTTCTGTAACCCAAAAATCTCTCAGGAATATTTACATGTCTGACAATAGCAAAATTATCATCTACTGTCTAAAACCACAAGAATCACATTTAGGACACTTTAAATAAGAAATGTATATGCTGAACCATGTTTATCCTACTGAAATTAATGTGTGTATTGACCAAAAAAAAGAAGATCACGAACTTGTCTTACAGTCAGTTACTACTTCTTAACATAAAGCAATTAATTAAAAAAACCCCAACAACTAATTCCCTACAATCCTAACTTCCATAGGTTTTATGACATATTTGTAAGTTGCAAATTTTAAAGTATAGAATATTAGAAATATAATTAGAGAAAAGTATGAAAGAACTAAAATCTTTAAACCTAGAATGTGGAGAGGACTAACATTTTATCTAGTTGATACTACAAGAAATCGAATGGTTATTCTCATAGGACAGATACATATCACGCTTTGTACAGAGCAGCAAGCTAGTTTTCCCAAGCACATTAGTAGAAGAACAGGAAGACAAAATCAAAAAACCCCACCCCCCAAAAAACCAACCAACAAAACCCCTAAAAAAACAACCCACCAAAAAGCCAATACCATGGTATTTTACATAGCCAATATAGTTAAAGAAACATCAACTGGATCACTTTTCAGACGTATACACATTTCCTTTTACAGTTATTTTAACAGGATTATACCCATACAAGGGAAAACAAAACAAAACAAACATAGAAATGAGAAATGTGTCACTGAGAATGCGGATCTATCACAAGTATTAATGCTGTATCTATTTTAGGCATCACATTAAAAGGAATATTTGCAAATTATATTGTAAGTATTTACAGAAATGATAGAGAAGGACTTTGTATACAACCAGACAGCGACAAGAAAATGGGCAATGGTTTTAAACTGTGATGCCAGGTTTAGATTGGATGTTAGGAAGAAATTATTTACTATGAAGTCTTCACTATGGTGAAGCATTGAACAGGTTGTGCAGAGAGGGTGTGCAGGGACCATCCCTGGATGTACAGCCAGACTGGGGTCTGAGAGGCTGGAGTGCAGCACTGCAGGAAGGGACCTAGTGGTCCCTGTCAAAAGCAAGGTGAACATGAGTCATTGTGCCCTGGCAGCCAGTAGGGTCAACCCTCTTCTGGGAGCATCAGGGACAGCATCGCCAGCCAGGCAACAGAGGGGATTCTCACACTCTGCTCTGCACTCTTCCTAAATTCTGCATGCGGTTTTAGGCATCACAATATAAAAGGCCATTAGACTATCAAAGAACGTGCAAAGAGGGGCAACAACAATGGTGAAGGCCCTTGAAGGTAAAGCCTAACGAGGAGTGCCTGGGGTCACTCGGTCTGTCAGCCAGGAGAAGAGGAGACTGACAGGGGACCTCACCCCAGACTACAATTTCCTGATGAAGAGAAGGGGAGGGGCAGGCACTGATCTCTGCTCTGTGGTGACCAGTGAAAGACATGAAGGAATGGCCTCAAGTTGTGTCAGAGGAAGTTTAGGTTAAATATTAAGAAAAAGCTTTTCACTCAAAGGGGGTTAGGCACTGGAACAGGCTCCCCAGGATCTGGTCACAGCACCAAGACTGATGCTGTTCAAGAAATGACTCGACAATGTTCTCAGGCACATGGTGTGATTGAGCTGTCCCATGCAGGGCCAGGAGCTGGACTTCGATGAACGTTATGATCCTTCCATCTCAGCACATTCTGAGATTCTGTGTCCAGGGCCAAGCTGGATGGGGTCCTGAGCAGCCTGGTCTCATGAATGACATCCTTCCTATGGCAGGGCAGTTGGAACTAATTTATCTTAAGGTCTCTTTTCTTTCCAAAACATTCTATAATTCTATATTGCTGTGAGTTGTGGCACAGGTACCTACTGCTTTGTCTTCTATTCTAATTAAATTCCAGCAGGAACTTAATAACAAAATAGATATCTGTGCAAACATTCCATCTCTGGATTTCAGCACATTCTGTTCAGATTAAATCTTTGGAGATTATTTTGTGCCAAATTTAACTTCCATTAAGCATGCAACAGTGCAAGTCAACCAATAGGTTAAGACAAAACTGAGCAAATTTTTGAAAAGGATAAAAGAATGGAGTTGGTACACAAAATTCAAAGCTCTCCTTCTAAAACAGACAAATGATAAGATAATACTTATAACAATGTGTCTGAAACAGTAAAGGTAGCCCTCATTGTTAAGCAGAAAACACAGAATCAAACTTCCTGTGTAATGTTATACCTACTGCTATCTACAAACATGTTTTATAATCATTCTTGGTGACATCATCACAAAACCCATGCACATTAATTTTTCAACCTTCTTTAGACTCATTAAGTCTGCTGTGATGAAAAAAAAATATTCCATATGGAAATATCAGCTAAGTAATATTCTTCAGGTCATAAACCACTAAGCAAGCAAAATCCAAGCATCTGATCCCCAGTTCAAGTCAAACTACCATCAAATTTATAAAATGAAACTTCAGTCAACTTATCATGGATATTTGCAGCTCATAAACCATTTAGAAATTATGAGAATCATTAACTCTAACTACAAAAGTTAACAGTTTCACCTTGCATAATGTACCACAAAATATGAAATAGATGTTGGCAAAATATACTTTGCATATCTTGTACTTATTACTCAAATATTTGTGATAAATTGGTCTATTTCCTGAAAACAAGTCTAACAATATTTTTCTATGCATAAAATTAAAATTCTTACAAAAAAGATCAGCCTGGTACTTTTTTACGCTTGAACATTAGTAACTTCCATATAAAAATTATTCAACAATTGTGACCATACCTACTTCTCCCTTGTCTAAACTACAGTGAAAAGTATATTAAAAAAAAAAAAAGAAGTATTTCATTTTCAAAGTCTGTTTTGCCATCCAGCATCAAACAGCACTGCACAAAAGCAGATTTTACTTCCAGAAATTCTTTACGTTAAATGTGGTAGGAACACAAGGGAGTTTTATCTAATTAATTTATTGAAAGAATCACCAGCAGATAAATTACAAATTCCAATTTAAGGATTATGGTAATGTACAGAGAATGACTGGCTACTCAATTAAAGATCTCATGCCGTTTTCCTGCAATTGCTTTTACTCTTGGATCTTGTATTCATTGACCTGTCAAGGGACATCTTCAACACCTCCATCATTACTGCTCTCAACTATTTAGTCAAAATAGCATTGCTCCTTCTCTTTCAAAGATCACATGAAGGATTCAGAGCTCAGAAATGGATCTTTCAAAGATCTCTTTTAAATATAGAACAACCCAGTACATCAGTCACAAGCTATAGTGTAAGACAACATTTTTCTTGATATTCCAAGATCGCTTTCCCTGGTCAAGGCATGGATGCTGTGTTCACAGAACAAACTGTACTGCAGGTTGCAATCAGCAAATCTGAAATTATTTATAAGGTCTTACTTTCTTATTTTTCTGAGTTTAAGCCTTATGCTCTTTTTCTCCCTTCATACTGATTTACAGAGATACATTATTTTACAACTACTTGCATTAGAATTGCCTAAGTCACAGGTTCATCCATTGCTCCTGATAGAACTCTGATTATATTTCTTAAAGGATTTTTCCTCTCATCCATCACTGACCCTCATTATCAGACTGCATTTTCAGCCTCTTTTCCCCCTGCTGGACATTGTTCTCAGTATGGCAATATAGGTATTAATCCTTTCTTCTTAGAACATGTGAATACTCTACTGCACTGAGTACCTGTCTCATCAAAAAATGTTCATAATTTAGGCTTTCTTTTTTAATGAGCACAAACTTACTACTTCAAAACCATATATCATCTACTAGTTCATCATTAGAATTTCACATTGTGCACAGCAAAACTGATTTGTCATGCACAGTTCTTCAGATCATTTCAGATATTTGACTTATTACAATGCATTTAAATATGTAATTTGCAAGCCCACTCTGGAAAAGTACTCCTTGGTAATGAGAGGCACTTGACGCCCTCATGTTCACTTTGTAGAGGTGGTTGGTAGCTGCTATCTGCTTGAGCAACTATAGGAAGACTACTGTCCACAGTAGAGTTTGTAGTGTATAAAGCATGCTCCACAGAGGGACAGAACAAAACCAGATCTGCTCAGTGACACAAGAATATTACACCTGTCTGCAATCAGAAGTGCCCAAGGTCATGCTGGATGGAGCTTTGAGTAACCAAGTCTAGTGGGTGGCACCCTTGCCCCTGGCAGGAGGGTTGGCACTAGACAACCTTTAAGAAAATTATAAATCACAAATTGGTTGAAAATTAAGGGGATTTTTTGGTTCAATTATTTTTCCCACGTACACTCCTCAAATGAAGGACTATAGGTCATTCAGATGATGTATATTATCATATCATCATAAACAATGTACTTGTCCTGACACAATTCCAATCAACCAGCAGCTTCAGTTTGCCTTTAGATGCTTCTAATTTAGCCTCCATGTGAGAGAAAGCAAGAAAATTGAGATGAATGAGTATTGTGATACATAAATAACTGAATTAAGAACAGCTAACTCAAGTGATATGATTACATATTGCTTTCTAAGGGAATAAAAATATATATAGGTTGGTTTGTCACTTAATTCCTTCCTCTCTTTGCAACATTTAACTGGCGCTCACTCTTTCCCCAATCCTCCCTTTGTTTCCCTTTTTAAGTATCTCATGTCCTAGCTCTATAAAAAACTAAAATATCAAGAGAACAATCCTTGTCTCCATTGGCAATTTGGCTTTTCCTTGCTTGCTTAGCAATTTTTAATGAAGACATTTGGATGTTCTGTCTCTTAACAGGCTTTATGTTAGGAGAAAAAAAAAAAAGGGATGAAATCCACATTTGAGTTTTGGAAGTCTTAAAATTCTTGATAAAAGGTTGCTTCTTTAACCTGCATATTCTATTTCAAATAGTCCTTAGCCACCGGCACAGAGTTAAGTGCAATGAAAATATAAACTGTATGCAAAAACCACCCCAACAGTCATTTTGCAAGGCAACCTATTAAGGACATTAATTTGTGCACAAATTTCAATCACACCCAGTTTCAGTTTTACTGAATGGAAAGGGAGAAGCTAAATGGATGGTACTGATCTTTTATGGAAGTATAATAACCAACCATAACCAAGGACCCAAACTTTGTGAGAAGCTGTGCAGCCCATCCCATCCTGAGTGCAGCAATCAGTTTTGTTCATCTCGAGTTCCAAAAAGAGATAATACATTTACTTTCTAAATATCAACCCCTTTCCTAGATATAGTTTTGTCATTTCAAATACTAAAATACTTAGCAAACAATCCAACTGATTTGGTTTTTTACCAAAAATGAACGTTACATTTGTGATAATTATAAGAATGTCCACATTTTGAAAATAATTGGCACTTACCTTTATTTCTTGAGCTTTCATGATTCTTTTCCTGCTGCAATTAAAAGCAGAAAAATGTATTAATTTCAGAATTACTTACCACAAAAATCATAGACATACATGATCCAAATGAGACAGTGTAGTTCCCTCTCAATCCTGCTCCAAAGTAAAATCAACAACACTTTGCTTGATGCCTAAAGAATCCTATATGATCAATTTTTCAACTCCCCTGGCATTTATCACTTTTGGTTTTTTTCTCCCACAATGACTGGGATGAAGTGCTGGAACACATCACCCACTGGGGCCATGCAGTCTCTGTCACTTGACCTCTGTCTTGGGAGATGCTCGTAATTCAACTGCACAAGTCCCTGTAAAACTGGGACTTGTCCCCTGATGTAATTTTGAAACGCAAAAATTTACTCAAGGCAGTAATCGGAGCCAAAATTTCAAACTTTGATTTTATACAGTATTTGCTCAAAAAGATGTTCTTTATTTAGGGTATTGCAATTCTTCAAATATTTGCTGCTATGTAAGTTTATGCCAATAAAAATAGCATTAAGAATAGGCTAAATGCGAAACACTTCTAAATTATGTTCCATTAAAATATACCTTTCCTTTTATAATTTCAGCAAGAAAAGGAAATTACATAACTTTTTTTTTTCCTTTGCTGCAATTTTTAATGGGCATTTTTAAGCATTTTAGCATTTGATAGCAAAGAGAGTGTACTGATAACCCTTCAGTACCAATTATCCTGTTTTGTTTTACCTATATACATTAAGTATTTGTTATTATTGTGCTCATAACAGGTTCATTTAGTCTTAAAGGTACTCTGCGTGCAGTTGTACACAGAAATCTATAGAAAGAAGTTAATACTTCTACACCAATGCAAATATCCTTTAACAGTATATATGTTCATATTTTCTAATTCACAAGGACATAGAAACATTTAGCACAAGGCTGTCTTATCCTCAAACAACTAATACATACTGTTCCAATTTCTTTAATTTTTTGAAATAATAAATTATATGGCTAGTAATGCAATGTTTTTGTTGTGCCCTGCAACCCAATTTTACAAACTTAAGTCAGTTACTCTTTTCTTGTTTCTTTTTCAAACAAATAAATATGTCAAAACTTGTATGTAGCCAGAAAATATGTTTTCAAATTTCTCCATGACTACATTAGAAACACTAGTAAGTTAAAAACACACACACACACACAAACAAACAAAAAATAAAAATAAAAACACCCAAACACATTATGAGTAAAATGCGATGTACTAGATACATTTTTAGTACTTCCTAAACACAACGAATGGCATTTCCTGAAATACTGGATATGATGTGCTGAATTTCCTAGTACCAATTTTCATGTTATACTAAATTTAAGGCAATAATTTTAGTATTACTTAATTTCTTTCATGTTTCATTTGGTGTAGAAGATCTGTCTAGTACTTTCTGCTAGTCTTCTAAAGGGAAACTTGCTCTTAATTTTTATTTTATATATATCTTCAGAAGTCATGTAGTGAAACTTAAGCCTTTAACAGGCCAGGGTAAACTCAGAGGAATCTTGTCCATGATAAGAAGACTGTGTTGATTAAAATATCAACCAACCACCAAAATTAAGAGTCAAGATGTAGCCAAGTTGTGTTAGCATTCAGATAGTGCAGTTTTATGGGTTCCACAGACACTCTTCAGTTCCACAAAACTCACTAGTCTTTTCTCCCTTCTTTAGTTTGAAATCAGAAGAACGGAATTTTTTGCCAACAAAGCAGCAACAGATTGTAAAGACTTAATCCAAGACTTGATTACTAGATCAGAGTACCCTTGCAGGAAAGCAATATTCAAAGTCAAATATTGATAGCAGAGGAGAAGATAAACACTAATTAGGATGATAATTATTTTTAGGAAGAAGAGAGTGCAACAATCTTGGCAAATTTTAGAGTAGAAACAAAATGATTTTGATAAAATTTTCAAATTTT
>JAIXNV010000620.1:5568-20792 GCA_020917445.1 Riparia riparia
CTGGAGTCCGTTTAATAACAATAATTGTACAGTAAAGGAATCAGGGTTATTTTAGTGCAATAGGAGCATAGGAAATCCTGTCCAGAAGGTAGAAAATCTAAAGACATTTTGGGAAAACCTCCCAAGGACCACAATAGACTGGGACGCTCATGAAGGTATGTTATGGATTTGTGGAAATGGGCCTATAGTAAGTTACCTAAGGACTGGAGAGGCAGTTATACAATTGGGATGATACAACCAGGGTTTTTTTGTTACCAAAACCATAAGACAGGATATTGGGAAAACCACTATAAAAGCAAATACACCAAAAATGGAAACGAGATCTAAGAGGACGGACTCAAACTTGGAGAGATGAAGAATGGCCACCAGAAAAAAATATTGAATAATACAGACCCACTACCTGGGCTCAGGATGGAAGCTGGGGATACTGAACCCCTATATATATGTTGAACTGTAATATTAAATTGCAAACAGTTGTTAAAAAAAAATGACACAAATAAAACAGCAAGAGCCCTAGAGCTACTAGCAAAGCAATTATCCCAAACCAGGGTGGTGGTGTATCAGAACGGGCTGGCTGTTGGCCCTGAGTTTTAGCCTTCTGTGAATGTTGACATTTCTGTAGTGGAGCCTTCTCATGCTTGTAACATAAACAAAGTGGTTGTTTTCACATTCCTCTCTGATGAGGGACAGCTGATGGACTTCTAGCCAGGCCAGTGGAGTGGAGAGGTGGCAACCTTATTGTCCAATCCCTGGTCTTTCTCCAGAATCTATAGAAGCAAGGCCATCTTGACTTACTAAAGAAAATGTGAGTACTGATCTAGTATCCATACCCAACTGTGACGGACAAAACCTCTCTAACAGTTGAAAGTTAGAAAGTGTATGCTTATTACAACACCGGGCAGCGTGCGGGATAGCTCCCAAATCCACACCGCAGTTTACAGGTGATCACAGAGTCCTTTTATTTACAAAAGTATTAAATACCCAAACCACAAATGCATATTCATAACTCTGGTACATCCCATTCCCCACTTCATATGGTAATTAGCTCCAAAGCTATTAAGCATGCATAGTTTTTCTTTGAAATGTGTCGGTGGTCCTTTTCTTGGGGAGGGATCCCCAAAATTGTGGAAGTAAAGAAGTCTTCCTCATTCTGACCTTTCTACCTTTTCAATGCAAATGTGATAAATGAACCCTTGGTAGGACTCCTATTTCCTGTCTTCATCACTGTTCAATGGGTTTCTGGGCAGAGGAGGCCTACAAGTCTTACATACCTTGTGAAAAACGCTAATCACTTCTTTTTAAAATTTTGAAAGTTTAATAGTAAAGAAGATGGTTATAAAACTAGAATTAGAGTAAAAAATAGAACAATTAGGGTTAGGACAATACGGGACAATAAAGGCAAAGTTACAGACATCTGGGTGCCTCCCCAAGCAAAAAAGCTCTGAAGAAGGACCCCCATTAACAAAGGATTATCCCTTAAAAGCAAAAGCCTGTTGAATATTCATACATTTCATACATGATGCATCAATTCCATTCAAACAAAGAATTGTCTCTGGTTAGTATCACCTTTTTCCTTTAATCTCTATGGCGTCTTCAGGGCTGAGCAAGGCAGGAGAAGTTGGTCTCTTCTGATAAGGAAGTAGTATATTCTTTTTTTCTCTGAAAGATTTACGTTTTCCTGTGGTTGGCATATAAAAACTACATTTTAACTACAAAACTACATTTACCATACTATCAAAAGATTAATACAACATTAACAATCAATATGACATAATACATATAGTAAATATCTTGCGTAGAGCCATATAATATGCACTTTTCACAATCCTCCTTCTTTCTTTTTATAATTAATTTGGCTTGAACAATATTCATTGTTTTCTAGCCTTCATTATTTGCTCTTTTTTTTTTTTTTCACAAATTAATCTCGCTTCTTTGAAGGGGTCTTCTCTATTATTTTGTTTCTTTAACACCATAATCCTTTGTGGTGTTGTTGTTGTAAGCAACTTTTGGTCCATGTTCAATAATTGCATGCCTTGTACCACACTGGTGATGAGCCGAATGAAACAGGGGATCAAACAAGGAAGAAATATTAGACCAGCTGTAGTGCATAAAAGGAAGAAGCCTAACTTTTCCCACCATTCTACTCCCAACACATTATGCCACCAGCTAGTATTTAGCATTGATTCCCACTTTTGAACTGGGACGTGGGCGATTTTTCTGATATCATTGACTGTGTCCAGGACGGCATCTCCATTGTCATCTACTTTTTAACAACAATCTGATGTATTGAACTTTCTACAAACACCCCCTTCTTCAGCTAATAGATAGTCTAAAGCCAACCTATTCTGATACGTGGCTGCTCTTGTTTGGGTTTGTTGCCTTGATATTAATTCCATTGCCTGGCCAGTTTTGTTAGTTATTATCTCTACAGAGGCTTGAAGTCTTATAATACGATTTAGCATATAAATTGGTGTTCGATATCCCCAGCTCCCATCTTGTGCCCAGGTGGCTGGCCCATATGTTTTTAGTATGCATTCAGGGGGCCATTCCTCATCTCCCATTTTTGGAATCCTCCAGTCAATTCTCTTTTGTTTCACTTTAGATCCTCATAAACTGGTATCCATAATTGATCCCCATCAGGTCCTGGTAAAAGAAAAGATCCTGGCTGTATAATTCCCAGGGTGCAGCTCCCTTTCCACTGAGAGGGGAGTTTTGGGTATGATCTTTTTCCACATATCCAAAATAAGCTGTCTGGAGCTTTCCAATAGTTAAATTTTTTTTTTTTTTTAAATATATTCTCCCAAAATTTGGAAATTTCCGGGATGCTATAGTAAGGATTTTTACCTGTATCATTACATTGAAAAAGTTTTGTTTTGTTATCATACTTACAATTCACTTTTTTTGCTTTTTCTTGGGTCCAATACACGGTTGGTGCTTCTGGGACCCACCATACAGAAGTTCCATTACTAACCTTATATCTTTTACAGGATGTTTTTCCTACTTCATGAAGGAACCTTTTCCCAGTGCGCCAGAGACATTCTTCCCCTATCACTGTTGAGCTTAAAATCCACCTTTCTGGTCTGTTTTCTCCACTTGTACTTGTGTGGTTCCATTTTAGAAGCTCAATTGGGCCTAAGCTGCTGCCTTTCCATAGCCATTCTTCTGACATCAAAGCCCCTCCACAGACCTAACAATTGGTTATGTTAAGTTCCTTACTTATTCTTTCCCTTAACTCTACAAACTGATTTTTACCCATCCTTGAGATATCTATTTCTTTTTCTAATTGCTGTTCAAGTTTTGTATTTTGTCCCAGACTGACAGATCTCCAAGGGCCCTGGAATGCGTCACCCTGAAACCTGCTGAACAGTGATCAGGACACCTCTGAGGCGAATTCAACAACAGCTGCACACAAGCCTTTGTGCTTTGGTAAGAACCGTTGGATCTAGATCACGGGGAGAACCACTTCCCAGGAGCAAATCTCTATTTTATAACAGCTCTAAGGGGGGTGGTTTCAACACACGGTGTAGCTCTCAAGGAAAAAGAGGTTCAAGCGTTGATGCTCTGGGTCCATTGTAATTACCCTCATTGTGAGACCCGTGTCCTATTTGAGCCAGGGTTTTGGCAGGAAGCAAATAGGGAGTTGTATGATAGAGCCACAAAGAAGGACAAGATAGCTGCAAAGCTCTTGTCCACAGGTAGAATTATGTTAGAAGCCATTTCGGAGAATATCGATGGAAGTCCCAGGGCTGGGCAGTTGCCAAGTAACAGGGAGAGAGAAAGTAGCGCTTTATCTGTCGGCCAGTCAGAGGGAGGGGACAGACAGCTGCTTTCCCCAGGTTTAATACCTCCTCTGGGAGATGGAGGAGGGGGGAGCTCTCAGCTCTCCCAGGGTTCGCCACAAAAAAGTTTGTCAAAAGCTCCAAAAGCCAATCAACTGCCAGTCCCAGGAAAGAGGAAACTTTTGATCCATCCCAGTGACCAGGAGGAGCTGGACATGCTTTATTTTGAAACGGCTCCCATGGGCACAACACATTTATCCCAAGGAGGGGTGAGACAGGTCCGACACAAAGTCCACCTCGGAGCCCCTTCACCCCCCCCAACAGTCACCGAGCAGCAGCACCCCATCGCTCCATTCACTTTCCGCACAGGAACAGTTCGTGCGGGGGGAGGAGGGAGCTGGGGAGGGGGGTGCCAGGAAAACAGCAAGTCCTGAGCAAATCAGTAGTGGAGGGCGGGACTGCAGCGTGTGCACATGGAGATGATCCTAACCTATCTCACTGGGATGCGGAATGCGGCCGAGCGTGGTCGGGAAGCGCGTCGGGTCGGGAGGGGGCGGATCGCAAGGGAGAACAGTTTGCAGACGAGTGGCGCAGGTTCGCGGTCACAGGCCCAAGACATTGGGGAAAGCGGGGCCCGTACTGGCAGCTCGGCACACGCCGATGACACAAGCTGTGGGAAATAGCACAGTTCAAGATACATCTGCGTCGCGGGGCACAGAGGGGAGGCCAAAATGGGAAACGCCAAGCAACCCCTGAAACACGAGCGGTGGGTCCAGGCGCAGGTGCAGAAGGGGCAGGAAGAGGCCCGAAGCGCTGTCTTGCTCTGGGTAGGGCAAATTCTAACGACGAGGGAGAAGGGGCGGCCTCTGGGCGTGAGTGGGGAGGGGACACTCCATCAGGTGCCGCCAGGCCAGAACAGGCAGGGGCAGGACAGGCGGAGGCGGAACAGGCAGGGGCAGGGTGTGGCCAAGGCGGAGAGTGTCTCCAGGGTGCCACCCCCACGCGGCAAACATCACGGAGCTCGACTCCACCCACCAGCGGCTCACTGGTCGTGGAACACCTACACGCAGTGATTCAAACTCAGATGCTGTGTTTCTGCAGATGGGCACACGTCCAAAATCATATCAGGTTTTACAAATGCACCCAGAAAGTCAACATACTTTGTCAGGGGCAATGGAAGAAATATCAGATCCATGTAGTACCATGAGCCAGCAGATGCCAGCTGTTGACATGTCATCGTCACCTAGGGACTATGAAACCACAACAATCACAATGAGCCTCAGGCACACCAAGCGGAGCACCTTTCAGCAGCAAGACAACCACATTGCACCGCTTTTTTCCGGTTTCATACAAAAGTCAACTTCTTCAGAACAGCAATTCAAACAAAAGCTGAGAGAGCTTTTGTCGATGGTGAGAGATGATGAAGCTGCACAAGAAGAACAAGACATGTCAGTCACTGATGACAACAATATTTGCATCACTGCTTCGGAGGGCATTCCTATCCAGACAGCAAAAGCATTTGATTTTTCACGTCAAGCATCATCAATTTTGTTATCTAAGGATTTTATGAAGCAGTTTTTCTGGCAATTCAGTGAAGCAGCTTCAGAATTCCAACAAGACCCAATATCTCCTTTCTCTCGACTTTTTCTTCCGAGGAAGGGTGTTGCAGAGAAATCGGGTGATGCCCAGCAATCCCTAGTTCCTGTTCTTCAAGAAAAGGAAAAGGAAATGAAACAGGATGAGGTAAAGCCTCAAAAAAAGTAGATCCTGCAAAGGATGAAGCAGCAGTGAAGCTGGAAACACAGCAATCAATTCCAGTGTCAGACAAGACACAGGTTCCTGGTGCACGGGAATTTTGTGCAACAGATTGGACTGAAATAAGAAAGCATGCATTGAAAGGGGAGACGCTTCCAATGGGTTCAAGGAATATGGCAATGCCAGCGACTTAGGATGCACAGGATGTAAACCTGAGATGGGAGCGATTGGATCGTGAAGTCATCAAAGATCTGATGAAAGCCATTCATGCTAATGGATTGGGGTCTCCATAGTTCAAAGAACTTTTAAAAGGGACATTTAATATATACAATTTAACACCATTTGACCTCAAATCCCTTGCTTCAATGATCCTCACCGACTTGCAGTTCATCATCTGGGAAGCAGAATGGAGAAGAGCTCTTAATGAGCTCAGGGACAAATATCAGGGAGGAGCGAATGCAGGCCTCACTGTTGCACAATTGGCCGGTGATCCACCACTTGACAATCCAGCTCGTCAAGCCAGACTTTTTCCTTGAGAAGTGTTGACAGACATCAAGAATGCAACCAGAAAGGCAATGGTGCAAATTCCACCAACAGAAGTTACAGAAAGTAGTTACACAGACATAAAGCAAGGTCTTTCAGAATCTTTCACCTCATTCATTGATCCTCTCATGCAAGCAGTGGACAGGCAAGTCAGTGATGAGGGGGTGAAACCACATTTGATTCGGTGTCTTGCATTTGCGAATGCCAATCCAGAATGCAAACGTGTCAGCAGTGCGATGCCTGGCCAACTCTCTATGGCAGAAATGATAGAGGCATGCAGCAAGGTGGGGACACCCAGCACACTGCAACTGTTTTGGGAGATCAGGTGGAAAAGGCTGTCAAAGGTCGCATTAGCGAATTTTCAACAAAGACAATGCTACAAGTGTGGCAAACGAGGGCACTTCAAAAAGAACTGCCCAGAACTTACAGAGATCGCAAGCTCACCGGATGTTTGTCCAAGGTGCGGTATTCATGCGTGCTGTGCATGAGAACATTGTTGTAACACAGAAAATGTAAGTATGCTGTTTCTCACATCAGGGCACATTCATCTCTCCTAGGATTTTTAGTAGAAGGTAATGCACATGCAGATAAATTGACCATGCCAATTTCAAGGACTTTACCGAACATTTTTGAACAAGCAAAATTGAGTCATTCGTTCTTCCATCAGAATGCTCAAGCACTAATAAAAACTTTTCACATTTCCAAAAGTCATCATCATGGGGGACTGCAAACACACTCCAAAAGAAATCTAAATTCTTCTGGGAACACTTGATAACAATCCTGGAAGGTTCATTCTCTGGCTACACTGCACCCACCCACCAACATTCCTACCTAAAGGGCAGATAGTTGCCAAGATCATACCCACCTGGGAGCGCCTGGAAGAAGACAACATACCAACAGCTTGTCCCATGTGCAAGATCACAGAAGTGAAACCCCAGGTGAGATGTGAGTTACAGGTGGGTGATGAGGCCATTAACATCACAGGCCTCCTAGATACGGGCGTGCATATGACTGTAATCCCAGCTAAGCACTGGCCATCACATTGGGCCTTGGAAAACGTGGCAGGCCACGTGCAAGGAATAAGGGGAATGCAATTGGCCAAACAATCAAAGAGTGTGGTGCAAATTAAGGGGCCAAAAGGGCAATTGGCCCGTTTACGCCCTTTTGTTTTAGATGATAGGGAACCTTGTTGGGGAGAGTCCTGATGGCCCAGTGGGGAGTCACGATTGACACCCCAGACCCCTCACAGGATTTTTGGGTAGTGGTCACTGAGTAGCGCCCTACCCACAAGCTGAATTGGAAAACAGATACAGCAGTGTGGGTAGAACAGTGGCCGCTTTCAAAACAGAAATTGAAGGCACTTGAAGAGCTCGTGGAGGAGCAGTTAGCTAAGGGTCACATTGTAGAGACCACCAGCCCTTGGAACTCCCCGGTTTTGGTTATCCAGAAGCCGGGGAAGGACAAGTGGAGACTCCTCCAGGATCTCATACAAATTAACAACGTGATAGAAGACATGGGCCCTTTTCAACCTGGCATGCCTACCCGGATCATGCTCCCACAAAATTGGAAATTGGCTGTAATAGATATAAAAGGTTGTTTATTCCATATTCCCCTACATCCGGACGAAGCCTCACGTTTTGCATTCTCAGTTCCCACCATTAACCGAGAGGCCCCAAGGAAACACTACTATTGGCGAGTTTTACCCCAAGGGTTGAAAGTTTCTCTGGTCATCTACCAGTGGTATGTGGCTTCCTTGCTGTCCCTGGTCTGTGTAGCCGCGGAGAAAGCAATCATCCATCATTATATGGGTGATGTGCTTGTGTGTGCCCCCACTGATGATGTCTTGTCACACGCGCTTGACCTGACAATCAATGCATTGGTTGTTGTAGGGTTTGAGCTGCAGGAGGACAAGGTTCAAAGGATGCCACCTTGGAGGTACCTTGGGCTGGAAATTGGCAAGCGGACCATTGTGCCGCAGAAATTGGAAATCAGGGCCAAAATCCAGACCCTTGCAGATGTCCATCAGCTGTGTGGGGCTTTGAATTGGGTGAGACCCTGGCTGGGCCTCACAACTGAGGACCTAGCCCCTCTTTTCAATTTATTGAAAGGGAGAGAAGAGCTGAGTTCTCCTAGGGAACTCACCCCAGAAGCAAAGGAGGCGCTGGAAAAGGTACAGCATCTCATGTCCACCCGGCAGGCTCACCGGTGTGATCCGGACCTGCCTTTCAAATGCATGGTAATGGGGAAATTGCCACACCTCCATGGAGTCATTTTCCAATAGAGGAACAACATCAAAAAGGACCAGGGCAGAGAAGACCCGCTTCTAATTATAGAATGGGTCTTTCTCAATCATCAAAGGTCCAAGAGAATGACACGTCCACAGGAACTGGTGGCTGAACTGATCCGAAAAGCCAGAGTCCGGATCAGGGAATTGGCAGGGTGTGATTTCTAATGTATTCACATTCCAATTGGATTAAGATCGGGCCAAATTACAAAGCAATGTTAGAACACCTGCTTCAGGAAAATGAAGCACTGCAATTTGCTCTAAATTCCTACACTGGACAAATCTCAATTCATCGGCCAGCCCACAAAATTTTTAATCAGGATGCCAAATTCACATTGAATTTGAAAGATGTTCAGAACAGGAGGCCTTTGGAGGCCCTGACAATTTTCATGGACGCGTCCGGAAGGTCCCACAAGTCAGTTATGACTTGGAAGGACCCTCAGACTCAGCAGTGGGAGGCAGATGTTGCTGAGGTGGAGGGATCACCTCAAGTTGCTGAGTTGGCTGCTGTCATCAGGGCTTTTGAAAGGTTCCCCGAACCCTTCAATTTAGTAACGGACTCCGGTTATGTGGCGGGGGTGGTATCGAGGGCAGATCAGGCCATACTGCAGGAAGTGTCTAACACAACACTGTTTGAGCTGCTTTCTAAGCTTGTTAAGCTTGTCTCCCACAGAGAGCAGCCATTTTTTGTGATGCATACGAGATCACACACCAATTTGCCAGGTTTCATAGCTGAGGGAAACAGGAGGGCTGATGCTCTTGCTGCTCCTGCAGTGATGGCCCCATTGCCGAGCATTTTTGAGCAGGCAAAGCTCAGCCATCAGCTTCATGATCAGAACACGCCTGGCCTTGTTCGCCGGTTTCGCATCACCCAGGAACAGGCTAAGGCAATTGTGGCTACGTGTCCCTCATGTAATCAGCATGCACTCCCCACCTTGAGTGCGGGAGTAAACACCAGAGGTCTTACCAGCTGTGAGCTGTGGCAGACAGATGTGACACATATCCCCCAATTCGGCCGATCTAAATATGTGCACGTGTCCGTGGACACTTTTTCCGGTGCAGTTTTCACTTCTGCCCACTCAGGGGAGAAGACCTCATATGCAATTAAACACCTCATCCAGGCTTTCTCCTTCATGGGCATCCCAAAAGAATTAAAAAATGATAATGGCCCAGCGTACCGTTCCAGGGAATTCTGCAGCTTCCTGCAACAATGGGGAGTGGGACATAAAACCGGCATCCCTCATTCCCCGACAGGCCAAGCAGTGGTGGAGAGGACCCACAGGGAAATCAGAAGGGTCCTCATCCAACAACAACTGGTGTTGAAAACAGAAACACCCCAGACCCGACTGGCCAGGGCTCTATTCATACTGAATTTTTTAAACAGCACCTTTGAGTTTCTAAACCCTCCGATCGTTCGTCATTTCAGGGCAAACCCTCAACTGAACATCAAAGAGAGGCCGCCAGTCATGGTCCAGGACCCTGAGACTGGAAGGACAGGGGGACCTCATGATTTAGTCACGTGGGGTCGTGGGTACACTTGCGTGTCCACCCCCAAGGGGCCGAGATGGTTGCCATCAAAATGGGTGAGGCCCTATGTCCCAAAGGTCTCGGGTGAAAAAGAAACTGCCACAAGTTACTCAGGCAGCATTTAGGAGGAAAAGGAGGGAAGATTTTTCCCAGGATGGTTTTGCTTTCCTGAAAGACCGCTGCTCGAACGATAATTGTTTGTTTCAGTCCTTTTAGCCCTGATGGAACCTGTCCAGCGCCAGTCCCCAGTGCCGAGGAAACTCCACCTGCTCCTCGGTATCCTCCTGCTCACCATTCTCACTGCGCCTGTCTCCGGATGGTTGGTGCCCCAGCCCAAAGCCAACGTTTGGGCGACTCTTGCCAGGGCAATGAGGCAGGACCACATTTGCCTCTCAGCCACGTCAGCAGACAACCCACTCATGACCTGCCTTGTGGGGATCCCAAATGGGCCCAAGGAGTTACCCACCAGGCTCTTGGAGATCACAGAGCAGGCCAATAGAGAGGGTGCCTCTAAGGGTCAATCTGTATCCCAGCTATCCCCCCCGATTCCTTTCTCGATGTTGAAATTACATTCCCCCTTGGAAATCCATTTCTGTTATGGAAAAAATATATTTCCACCCTTTTAGCCTTAAGTTTTCCTCTAAATGAGTTGGAAATTTTAGGTTCCTTGAATGCTTCTTTTTGTGTTCATTTTATGTTTACCACCCCTCAGGGTCAGGAGAGATCCTATCAGTTTGTCTATCAGACCAAGGACGTCTACACAGCCAAAATATGGTGCGGCCGGTTCGCCCATGTGGAGATGGCTTCGACTACTGATAGGAACCCCCTGACCCTTCCTAAAGGTGTATTCTTAATTTGTGGGGATAGAGCATGGGCAGGCATCCCCCCTCGCCTTGTAGGAGGAACATGTACTTTTGGCCGGTTGGGCATGTTTTCCCCCAACAAGACTACTCTCATGAATTGGCAGCAGAAGAATTCCACCAGAATAAAGGTACCAAAGAGAGATCTGACCTCGCTTGATGCCAACTGTGACTCAGAAATTATACATTGGTCCAAAGTAAAGGGATTGGCAGTCACAGTCTTTTTACCCTGGGTATCGATTGCAAAGGCTCTGGGTGAACTAGCTCACCTGGAGTGTTGGGTGGCTAAACAAGCAAATTTAACTTCCAACGCGCTGGCCGGCCTCCTATCAGACGAGGTGGTAACAAGGCAGGCAACGCTGCAAAACAGAGCAGAAATCGACTACCTCCTCCTCCTCCATGGACATCGGTGTGAGGAGTTTGAGGGGTTGTGCTGTTTCAATCTGTCGACGAAGGCTGAAGATGTCCACAAAGCCATCCAGAGCATCCGGGGCATGGTAGATGACATCAAAAGAGAGACTGGTCACTGGCGGAGTGAAATGTTTGGGAACTGGGGAATTTCGGGCTGGGTAGGTTCAATTTTGAAATCAGTTCTGTTAGTTTTGTTTGTTATTGTGTTAATTTTAATTGTGATTGGCATCATCAAAAGAATGTTAAGTAGATTAATTTCTAGCACCACACATGCCCCCTCTATGAACCAAGTTGCTGAATCATCCGTCCCTGGATGGGAGGAAGACGTGGAACTGGAAGAAGACCCAGAAGACAGCAGACACCCAGACAAAGAAGAACCTCAGATGGAGTGGCCCACTCAGCTAGAGTGGCTCGCCGAGAGATACCCAGACTCCGAGTATCATCCTCCCCCGTTCCAGGCCTCCTCCTATTATTAAACAAAAAAGGGGGAGATGTGGCAGTGCAAGAATTGTTTTATTAAGTTTTTTAAGAAGTTTTATGTTATGGTTCAGTTCACTGTGCCCCCAGTTCTGTAACAGTCCATCCCCTTTTGAGTTTTCTGTATAACAAGGTGTTGTATGTCAATCATCCCACCCCCCACCTATCCTTGTCCATCCCCTCTGCCCCCCCCCACTCTGGGGCATCCTGTCTATCATTTAGGAACCCCTCCCCGGATTGGGAAATTCCCAGGGAGGGCGTTGAGTGATAGGTCAGCCCCAGGGAAATTCCTTTTCCCTTTGTGTCAGTGGTCAGAGGCTTAGAAGTGGACACCCCCTGTTGCCCCCTGAATTCCCTGATTTGTTATCCTGTTGTAACATCCCCTGAACCCTCCCCGACTTATAAGATCAGAGAGGGAAATTCAAACTCTCTCTGGCCAGCAGTCTGGACGAGCTGCGGATCTCCCGCAGCTCGGCTTGAATAAACCATCTTTAAACCTGCTTAGCCAAGAGCCATCCTTTTATCTACCACCGTTGTCACAACACTATTTGGACCAGCTGCTGCTGAGAAGCCGAGTCCAGCAGGTAAAGATAACCTGTTTGCATATCCGGACTGAAAACGCTTTGGCCACTGTGCAGATCTGAGTCAGCCAGGGGCCTGCATCCGCCCGGTGTGGAAAGGTACAGCCACACCCTACCTCACAGTTTTGCTAGATGAAGCGGAATTTACATACTAGTAAAAGAATTTACTGACTTTGAAGAAGGAGTGGGGAAATGGAACATGATTTTAAAGAGTTAAGATTTTAGCTAAGGGCTAGAAGTAATTTCTATTGATCAAGATAGAAGTTAGATTAGTAAATGGTAGGTTAATGATTATTAGATGCCCAAGCAAGAGCTAACTGTTCTATTATGAGCTTGCTTATAGAAAAAGTGGAGTAAGTGGACTGTCATAAGAACAGATTGAAACCAGTAAGAACAATGGCCAGCACCAGGATTTGGTATCAATCAGTCAATCACAAAGCAGGGGACCTTGGATCGTGCCAGAGGGTCACAGAGACCTAATGAAGACTCTCCTGACTTCAACCTTTGAGACCACCGACCCAATTCGAGACCACCGACCCAATTCAAGAGAAGATCTGTGCAGGCATGAAGGACTAATAGCCTCATTTTAATACTGAGTGGGGATGGGAGGTGCTGGGGTTATGCATATGTATTGTATGCAAGATCTTGGAAAATAGATAGAGAGCAAAGAACCTTGTTCGGGGTGACCACGCCTTTCAGAGATGACTCCCGTGCTGCCCACTGGTGAATAAACATACCACTTCCTAACTTTAATTAATTAGAGGGTCTTTTTCATTATTATATCAGTTTTCAACGACTCAGTGAAAAGGCTAACAGTTAATACATCTCCATTTACCTCATGGCTAGCAAAGTTAGATATCACTGGCTGGCTACTCGAATCAGTAAAAATGGGAGTCATAGTCATGAATCTATTTGTAATTATTCTTGTGGTGTTACCATGTGTACTAAAATGTGTGCTTAAGCTGGCCAAAAATGCTGTAAAACAAGTCTGGATTGCTCACAAAAGATAAGGGGTATTTGTGGAGGATTAGTTCCTCCAAAAATGGGGACATGTGAACAATCCAGTTTATCTGGAAGGATAGGCCTGTAACCATTTCAAGGATGCAGAAGTCATATAAGAAGCAGAACAAGATGCAGAGGTCACATACGAAGAAGAACAAAAGATGGTCAACAACTCCAGGACGTGAGAACTGGATGAGAGCCAGAAAAAAGGACTGTGTAATCTGCTGTGCATACAAGAGCAATCAACCAATAGGGGTTAAAGGGTTAACATGTGCTTTTAGGGTGCAACCAATTGTAAAGTCGCATGAAACGCGTAATTAAGGCTAAAAACTGCATCGAAGAGAGTGTTATGTTGAAATAAACAGCTCACGGCGATCATATTGATGATTGTGTGATGTCTTATTCTTCCACAGCAACCTTCACTGGGACACCACACCTGGGTCTCCGGTCATGGAATTGCCATGGAAACCCGGCGGATTGGAAATACAATGGTTGACAAAGGTTTTAGTGGGGCCTCTCATAATAGGACAAAGGGTGGTGGTCTCGGTTTTTAGTTCCGAGATTCAGGTGGTTTTAGAGTCTTTTTGCCTTCTGCAAAAAACTCTGAGCCAGAGGTAAAAAAGAGACGGAGTCTTCAGGTTCTGATTTTTCAAGGTTGCATGCTTTGTTTATTGTTTCTTATCTTACAATTTTCTCAGTGCCCAGTAAAGGTCTGTGCAGCTGCTTGGGCATCTGTTGACTCCCCCTGGACTGGGCTGTCGCCATCTTTTATACTAATTGTTATATGTTCTTTATTTATAGTTACTTGCCAATACCTGTCACTTACACTAAAAAGGTCATCCATACTTTGACCCAATCTCTTGAAATGACTTTGTGCCACCGTCGCTGCAGAAAATGGAGTGATGGAAGAAGAAAGAAGAAGCAGGAGACAACGCCCCAAATCCCCCATCTTGCTCCCATTCATTTCCATACTAAAAACCCAAACCTAATATTTTCCCACCCTGTGATAAGCTACACTACTATCTTCCACACTCTTGTGGCTTGCAATCCTTCCCGCAGTGCAGGAAGCCTTTCCCATGGACTGAGATCCAAGCCAATGTCCCTCTGGGCTCTGGGCCAGGGTCCCAGACCCCCCTGTCCACATCTCTGTCCCTCCAGGGCAGTCAAAGGAATGCCCTAGACTCCAACAGAAAATGGGTGCTAGTAAAAACCTAGAAAGAACAATCTTTAACTCCTCAATGAGAATGTCCTTTTCAGGTATTGGTGAAGACCAAAGCTGCAATCCGCACCAAGGAACGAGGGTGGATCCACGCCAGCAGAATCAAAGGAACTGTGGAAGAACCTAAGGAGTGGACAATTACAGCTAAACTGAGTGATACAAAATTGACTCCTAAATGGGGACTGGGTGGTAATGAACTGTGAAAACCCGAACGATCCAAGAAACATACCCAGGATCACACTGAATTGGGAGATAAGGCCAAGCTTATATCAGTGGTTTCAAGTACTGCCTGGACAAGCTTTGAGATGCCTCCGATATCCTCCATGGGGAGGAATACTTCCACTCCAAACAGGAGGATCAGGACTGTTTCGGACAGAGAACTCTTGTATTCACGCCTTAGCCTGTGATTTATGCAAAGAAGAATAGGAGTTGCAACTTCCATCAGTGCCGGACCAAATACCCTGTTTGATCCACCCAAATACCAGACATGCTAGCTGGGTTAAATGAAAATGTTTAGATTGTGGGAAGAATTGATATGATAGTTCACACAATTGACGCTCTCGTTGCAAGAAGTGTCAAGGGCCAAATCAATCTCCTATCCAGGCAGAATTTGAAGAAACTGAAATAATAACTTTGTTTTGTGGACAGGAATTATTAGTGCCTGTTGAATGGGAGATACCTGAAGAACAGTGGAAATGACAGTAAAGGAGCGCCAGAAACGATTTCTCTGGAAATTAGCTAAGAGGAAGTGACAAGGAAATAGAGGGCAAGACCAGATTGGCCTCT
>JAIXNV010000621.1:0-20741 GCA_020917445.1 Riparia riparia
GTGTTATTAAAGGTTTTCAAGCTTTGTTATTTGAATTAGATAAACACGATGGTAACTAGGAAAGCCAGCATGTTTTAGAAGTCTGCAGTTCTGAGTGCTTTCCAAAGAGACAAGGTAGTATCTGTATCCTAGTATTCTCTCAATGCATGAAATATAATAAAAGGGAACTATTTCAATAATATTCCTTAAAAACTACAAGACATAAAATCCAGAGAGAGTGAAGATATTACTTGAGGCATACCTTCAGGATCAAGGTCAGTCCTCATGCCAAAGTATCACGGAGTGGAGGAATCTTGGTTTTTGAGGAATAGAACACAACTTTTTAAAATAAATCCTAAATGCTAAGAAAAAATATTTCGCTCACAGCCTTGCGAAGATTCTACCGGTGTATGTCCTTTATTTGTGGACAGGTGGCTTAAATGGCCATGTGAGAAGAATAACATATGTCTTTGCTATTCAAATGAAAGAGGAAGTCAGTACTAAAAGGTTCATGATTGAAGCTTACTAAGTAAAGATGGCCAAATTTCAAAAACCTTGAAGTCTCTGTTTACAGCTCTGGATCTAAGCGTGAAAGCTTCTGAACTGTACAAATGTTTTGGATGTGAAAAATATGGACGGACATCTTGTGAGAATTGCCTGTTTCATTTCAGAATATGTGTCCTTCAGACTTTTCTTATTTCCTTTTTGGAATCAGAGCCACGTGCATAAGGACATATGGCATTGTGCACTTGCTAATGGTCACAGATCCATCAGAAGGTGTGTCATAACCATGGCAAAAAAGTTCAAATATGAAAAGAATTAGTTTTCAAACATAGCCATTGTATTATCTTTCTTTAATTAACGTCTTTCTTAGACTATAAAATAAATCACTTTTTTGACTGTTGTGAGGATAAACATCATTGAACTTTTAATTTCACTTCAGTTTATTTACACCTCTCATTTTTTATAAAGAAATTACAGTTTCAAAGTATTGATGTGTTCACAGCAAATTCTCTACCTCTAGAATTAACTACAAATTTTAGTAAGTTACTCAATGTTTCTGTACCTCAAATTCCTTTCCATAAATTAAAATACTATTTGTTATGGATAAACTTTTTCACCCATAGGCAGCAAAAAGGTTTCTGCACAAGCAGCAAATATAACTAGTCTGAGTTTGCAAATAGGTCAATGGGTCTGCAAACATATGAAATTATTTACTCCATGTTACAGATTAAATATGAGTCAGTAGAAGAATGAGAGTCTACTATACTTTTCTAGAAGTCTTTGATCAGCATGTGTTTCAACATTTTAGTGACTTATTTTATAAATAACATTTAGGTTGAAAAGTTTTCAAATATTTTACATATTTAACATGCTTGGGACATGACTTCTGTAGGTACTTAGTAAAATGCACTCCTTTGTGTATTCAGTTCTAATTTTTGTCTGCCCTTTTGTGTTAAGAGAAATCAAGACGTTAAGTACAAATTTAAAAGATGAGAAAAACAAAAATAATGTATACCATTTATCAATGGTATTGATTTAAGTCATCTCTCCCCCCTGGAAAAAGGTCAGCAGTGTAAAGGTATCTAAACATGGCCCATTTTGGATGATTTCTACCATCCTACTTGGTCCTCAGTTGTTGCTCCAGAAACATATGGGTCTTCCATGGGTCTCATGTCATATCTGACATCCCTGCAGAGGACTTCCACATATATCTGGACTCTTTGTTTAGGCATCTGAGTCACTTCCAGGAACCCTAGGACAAAGGCAGAGACTATCCCAGGACGGCATTATCTGTCCTTTGTCTGCTTGTAATCACCCGCTCTGGTCAAAGCACCATTTTCAGCATTTGAGGTTATTCCCAGACAGACAAGATGTTTCTTTGTTATGCTGCCTTGTTTGAATCCAGAAGCAGGATTCCTCATAATATCCCCTCCTCAGCAACAATATTTTTGATCTCTGAATAGAATTTTTCCCTAAATATCAAAAATCATGTCTGCATGAACCTTTCAGGGCTTGGAAATGTTAGCTTCCCTTTTTGGTATATTGGCACTAGGAATAAATGTGATGTGAATAATTGCATCTGAAGGATTCTTTAAATTAAAACACAGTCCCATTGGGCTATTACTTGATTGCCGATTAGGCAAAATACTTGGAATATTCTTGAAAAAGTGTAATAAATCCTGAAAAATAGATATGGTAGAATTGCCAAGAATTAATGCAAGAAGGCAAAACTCTGTTTGGAAGAAAACCAGATTATATAGATAGACAGTGTCATGATGATGAAGCAACTGCTGATGGAAAATTTATTGCCTGGATATTATACAGCATCTGTTAAAACTAGACATTTTCAAATCATTAAGTCTAGAAAATATGCATTTTTAATAAGAACTTATGAAACAGCACCTTAGATTATTAAGGCTAATTTTCAAGGAATTTGGAAATGTTCCCCAAAATGGACATGTTATAGTGTCCATATTTTAGAAAAATAAACAGGAACACCACAGAAATTACAGGCCCTCTAACCTGACACTGACCAAAGGCTAATCAAGCATGATATGATTTAAAAAATAATTAGGAAGACTAACATAACTTATCCAAATGAATATGGATTTTCAGCAACCTGCTTTAAACATATTTCCATAAGAAATCTTTTACAAAAAAAAAAAAAAAAAAAAAAAAAAAAAAAAAAACCACAAAAAAAACACCCCCAAAAAACCACCAAAAAACCACACAAAAACCCAATTTAAACAACAACCAAACAAAAACACACACATACCATAGCAAAAACAAACAAACAAACAAACAAAAACGTGGTGGGAGAGAACTTAAAGCAGTATAATGAAGGATTATTTTTGTGTTGACTAAATGCTACATATCCTAATGAAGTTAAATTAAAAATGAAATCTAAGTAACCTTCATTAAACAAAGAAAAAAACATTTCTAACTGTCCTGTAAAAATATGTAATTATCAGTTCTTATTCCTTCCTACTCAGTCTTTCCATCAATAATCTGAAACTATTGATAAAGGATAAAGGATAGGAAATTAATCTGAACAGAAGAGGGGCCTCAGATTTTTGGTCATGTGCATAAACATGAAATATCAGGGAGAAGATTTATTTGTGATGGATAATGATGCTGGACAAACCTATAGAACTTTTCTGAAGGAATCAAACTTTACGCAAACAATTTACTTGATTCAATTTTCTCAAATATGCAAAAGTTCAGAAAAACTATTTTTTAAAGACTTCTAAATGGAAGGCTTTTAAGAGTTTTCCTCAAACTTTAAATGATCTTGTGAAAAATCATGTTTGGGATTGATGCCATTAGCAAGAAATACCAACTAGAAATGAATGTATAAATAGCTCCAAAGCAGAGTGACACCCAGAGAAAAATGCTTTGTGACACAGATTCTGCCATGTACCGTCAACTTTCAGTATTTTTCCCACCAGTTCAGGTGAAAAGGTTAAACATAAACGTACAGCTTTTTCAACTAAATCTGCTCAGGCACCAGCTAAGATGGAATTTTGTTAGTCCATGTTAGTCTATGATGACACAGTCTCTCAGTGGGTCAAACTGGAATTCCTCAAATTAGATATAATTTAACAGAGATGTAGAGGAAAAAAAAGACATTGTAATGGCAACACCATTACTACTAACATAATATAAACATAATAATATATGTCATAATGAGAAAAAAAATTTGGTGGATGAGGCATAAAAACTGTCAGAGAACAGATCAAAACTAATCTTGCTACAATCTAAGGCTGCAAAATATGCTCAGAATGCTATAATATGTTTTGAAATTAGCAGTTTCTGAATGACAGATTAAACATTCATTTTTGTTAATGCACAACTTTTCTTTATTTCTCTCTCGTTTACTTTCCTCTTTCTCTTTCCATATCTGTAGAAAGAAAAGAATCTATTACTTTATGAGAAGATTAATAGTAGAGTTTATTCAACAAGGTTAGAGGCTGTAGATTTCATTTGGCTTGCTCATCATCCATTGACACTAGAGAAGGATGAAACCTGCTGAATTATGTAACATTAGATTTTGTGAGCACAAGGCCTTAAAAAACTAAGCTATTACTCATTCTAAAATATTCCATACTTGTAAATTACCCAGTGCTCATTTATAGACTTACTTTTGTGTAAGCATCACAAGAATGCTTACAAAATTAATTTAATGTGAGTAGTAGAATTACTGTATTATAAACCAGTTAATAAAGGAAACATATAATTTGAAGATTTTACTTGAGGATATTCTTTATTTTCTAATAATTGAACACATAATAATAAAAAAAAATCTTTTTAAGGGTAAGCATATTTAGTATTTGGGGTTTTTTTCAGGGGGGTATTTGAGATATCCCTAGTTCGTGTTGAATATAGCTGCGTCAGAGCACGCTTGACAAATTATAAATGCTGGGGTTTGCAGGGACAATAGTTCAGTCCGCTGTTCAAACAGCCTGAGGCACTAACTGGACTCCATTAGTCTTTATCAAGATCAGTATCCTTTGTTGCAACTGCTGCCTAAAAGGATATGTCAGTCTTTGTCATGGTACAGAATGGTGGATGAGGTACATAGCAAACTAGTGGAGGAAGTCAGTGTCGGACTAAAGGTGCAAGAGACTGAGTATTAAACTTTGTAATTCTCTTTGTAATGTCCTTACAGGGGTTATTCTACTCACTTCCCCTGATACATCAACTCCAGCAACTTTTAAGACAAGACATGTAGTTTCCCAAACATTTCCAAGATACCAAGACTTTTCCAAGTCAGCTTTTGTATCCAAAAAAATATTGTTTAGTCTTTTCACTTCCATGCATATTTTCAGGAAAGCATCCATTCCCACTAACGCTTTCAAAACTTTTGGTTGTCTGCCACAGCACAGTGCCCCAAGACAGCATCTGTAGCTGGCCCAGAGCAATTGACTCATTCTGAAAAACAACAAAAAGGACCAATTAAAGACCCCCTGACTTTGTTCACCTGTTTGTTCAGGAAAAACTCTTTGCCAGGGAATATTCATCCATCCCCTCTAGAAGCTAGTGTTTATACTTGTTTTCTTCCATTTGTTGTATGAGCTGGGTGAGCTCTGCCCACAGCCAGACAGGAGAAGCCAGCTGCTTTGACAAGGGTCTTTGACGCTGCTCTGCACCACAGACTGGGAGATTCAACATTGCAAACACACCGGGACAGCACTGCCAATTTGCTTAGCAGCAATACAATTCACATGTAATTTCTGTGCTGCCATTTCTTCATTTCAATGCAACTACATTTTCATGCAACTACATTTTCATGCAACTTCTTCATTTTCACTCCTCCTGTCACCCCTCCAGTTTAGAGAGAGGCCACATGGCAAGGTCCTACTGACTTCTTTAACCATTATAAAACCTTCTGCCCTTATGGGGACAAGGGCAAACACAGATTAGAAAACCCTATTTCCTATTTAAATGCTCTATTTCCAACAATCTCCTAGCAATCTGTTGTTTTGACCTTTGCACGTATTTTTGCAGATTGAAGATGGGAGGGTGCAAGCCTGAGACAGGTGTAGGGAGGCTGAATAATAAAGAGATCTGTTCAGAGAGGAAGTAGATTAACTGCTAATTTTCAAATATCCTATTTTTTTTGCAAAAGTAGAGAAATAGGCCTTTTAAAAGAAAATTATATTAATTATTTGGGTGCTAGCTGGATTACACTTTTAGTGGGAGCTAGTCACATGGTTCTTAGTCCTCAATTTTCTAAAAAGTTTTTGTGCACATAAATATACCTGCTATTATTACAAGCCTCTAGACCCTATTTTGGAAATCACTGAACAATGAAGTCTCACACAAATAAGCATGGAGCAAACAGAGGCCTGATTACAAGGGGAGAGAGATGAAGGGCAGGGTGCAGCCCAGCTCTGGCACCCTGAGGGCAGGAGTACTCACTGCAAGGCACAGTGTCAGTGAAAGAGGTGGGCTCAATACCCTCAGCCACCTCTGAAAATTCATCCTGGCCAGCTGTAGAGGGAGAACCAAAGGCTCATAACTGAAGAATCAAGCCATGGCTTTGCTTGTACAAATTACATCCAGAGAACTGCAAACACACACACATGAGTTCCATAATATGCCTACTAGTAGATCTAGATCTGTTCCAGGTTAAAAACACATGCTAATGTATTATTCCTCGGAAGTGATTTCCTTAGCTGCCTTAGAGAAATGGGACCTGAAGGGCAGAGCAGATGGGAGTTTCCCTGCTGGAAAATATGCCCCTTTCCAGGTGTGTACATGAACTAGCGGAAGGGCAACTTCAGCTTATGAATATGCTGTGCTTCAGGCATCTGCTGGGGTTACTAGCACTAGCTCTTTCAGATCTGCTTCCAATACCCCGGGTAGTACTTAAAGAGTAAAGAGAATATTCCAATCAGCTGCCACAGACAGCCACAGACAGTATTTTTGCAGCCAGAAGAATTTTAAGACAGTTAGTTCTGCCAGGTTAAATTAAAGAAGGCATGTCATCAGTAGAAAGCAGTGCTTTGTATAGGTATGATATGGTATAAACTCCCCACAGCGTAACAGGGTTGGCTGTAAACATGGCCATGTAGGCAGTTACTGGAGGCAGCGAGTAGTCCTGGGCATTCTGTCTACTTTCCCCTTTCCTGGTGAGCCTGTACTGCAGAGGGATGGTATTTCAAATGCAAGCAAGGCATTCCCTGCCATAGAAACAGTTTGCCCAAAGAAGACAACTTATTTGGGCAGGAGCAAAACACAACAAAACAAAACAAACAAACAAACAAACAAACAAACACAACAACAACAAAACAAACAAAAACCCACATGACCATAACTACCTTAACTCTCCTGGCCCTTGCAATCCCAAAAAAATTCAGTTCTCTCTTCAGAGACTGAGAATCTCTGAGCCATCTTCTAGCCAAATGAGACTTTTCCATCTTGGTTTCATGCTTTCTTTTAACCAAGCTCTACTAACTGGACACTAATGCCCTACCCGTTTAGATTCATAATATGGCAATGCTATTTTGCTATCCTCATCCTGCCCTGAGACTGCTTTTCTGTGTAACCAATGGTTGACTGCTGTCACCACAGACCATAATGGGATGGTGTTGTGAAAAAGGCCAGGATCTACAGACCATCACCTCTTCCTGTTAAGTTCTCCTGGAAACACAAGGTTCTATAAATATATGCAAGATTTGATACAAGGCTTGGACATTACAAAGCTGGTGTTGTGACTGAAGCAGATTTTTTGCTACATCTCTTTGATCAGTTGTCCTTGATGCCATATGTGACAGAGTGAAGTAAAACACCTGGGACAGGAAGGAGAAGGCTTGCATAGAAATGCAATGAACTTTTCATTTGCCACATTTTGTTGTAGGAGGAGAATGACTGCACTGATTGGGCATTCACAAATTCTTATTCAAACACATTCAGTAATCAGGTGGCTTTGGATAGCACAATCCAAGTGCTCTGCCCAGCTTGGTCATCACATTTACTGACAAAGGCATTCTGGCTGTCACAAATTATGGTAAGTTGTTGTCTCTCTTTTCAGGGATGAAAATATTCACCCTATACAAGGTGTGACATATGATATAATAAACTGTGCAGATATGGAAGTTTATTATGCCTTACTACTAATAAGTGGAGTGGACAAAATCCTTTATATCAGAACATCCGCCTCTGAAATACAAAGTAACCACAACACATGATCTGTCAAAAACTATCATGATGATAAACAATAGGGTAAGCTCCAAAATAAATAAATAAACACTGCCAAAGAAATTATTTGCATATTTTTCTCTCTCCCCAACCAGTGCTTGAAAAATGTCCTCATTCAATGTGCTTGCTCATCCACGCAGCTGCCAGCTGTGCCTCCTTCCTTCAGCAGTGGTCACATGTTAAATGGTTTTTAATACCAAGTCCATACTGCTGCAGAAACCTAAGCTATGCAATACAGCTCTCTCCAGCCCCTTAGAATTTGTGTGGAATTATGATTTCAGTGCTGCAACAAAAATTTGACATTCAGTTGAAGACTGTGGCATGCAGGAAACCAAGACAGACAAAGTACAACCAAAAATGTCCAGACACTAAGAGACATCTCCAGCAACCCTCATGTAATTAGCATAAATCTGGGCTGCCAAAGTACTAACAATACTTGAAGCAGCTTTGAAATCCCAAATGTATGTCTTCTAAATTTAGAGCTCTGTTCTTACTATATTCTGTTATGCACATGTTTAGATTTCTGTTGATTGTTTGCAGAAGAAAAGGAATATAAAGGTTACTTGTTTAGAGCAAAACCATGGCCTACAACTGCAACACAGTGTTGGGGGATGAAGAAAAACTACTGTACCCATGCAGGAATTTAGAGTGGCATCATGATTCACTATGAGCTCAGAACTGAGGCAGCTGCTGTGCCCTTAGATGTGTTTGCCAGCGTGGGCAGGCCACCCCACGCCCCGTGCTCTGCCTCTTACAGATGCTGAAAGAAATGGTAGATCCGCACAGCTGCTACTCTCCCCAAGTGTGACATCCTGACTGTAACTGTTCCCTGTGTGGATGGCACAGATATGGGAGAGAAAATAAGAGTGCAGTATAGTGAAACTGAAGATGGTTGCAACAGGCACTGAGCAGAAATGCAGACTTCAAAGATAGAGGAGGAAGGTAAGGACCAACACAGATTTCTTTTCTTTTTCAGAATCATCACCGTTCTGAACCTGGTAGCCAACAGACGGGTGTTTCACACCCCCTTTAACATGTCAAACACAGCTATATTTGGCTACCATTCCACTGTTTATCACCATCTAATTATCCATAGTATCTAAATTTTTGATCTGTGTATTTGTTGCAGGGCTTGCACTTCAGCCACCCCCCTTGGACATTTCTCCTGTGGTCTTCTATGGCATGACTGTGCCATTACATAATTGAGAGAACAATTTTTTTTTTCTTTTTTTCCCCCAGTGATATTATTTATTTATATCCTCTATGAAAGGAGATCAGTAAAATATCATAATTTTTAGCTACTTTGTAAAACATAAAACTTTTGTATTTCATGCTTCTGGACTTAGGTACGCCTTCATGAAAGCGAAACTGTTTTAATGTGTGCTTTTACATGTGTTTTTGTATAATAACACTGTTTCATTTCATGATTATAAAGCTTTTATGCCTTTATGAACCTGGAGATTTTTTTTTAAAAAAAACTTAATTATTCCCTTGTAGTTCTATTAACTCAATTAAATACATTTTGATGGGAAAATGTGACAGCAATTATTTATTGGTGTATGTCATTAAGTTTTTCATTTTTCTCCATTTCTTGTGGCAATTCTGTAAGAAATGCCTCCTTGTCATAAGAACTTTAAAACTATATTTTCTGAAGTTTAAGGTCTCTTTATACCAGTATATTTTCTTTTCTTTCTAAGTAATTTTACCAGTAGTCTAAAGAGGTAGACCATGTACTCAGTGGAGTACACAAATACTATGGACAGAGACAGATTGCATGCATTCTAATGGATACCGTCTCAGTAGTGGATGGGATAATCTCTAGGTAAGGTATTAGGTTGCTGTTAATGTAACCATGAAGGCAGAGGGTAGTAACAGGATAATCCTAGTAGATATCCTCAAGTGTTGGAACCAGTTTTATGATATCCTCTGCACAATAATGGAAGCAAAAGGGGTCAAAAGTAACACATTTTTAACCATTTATGTATTGGTCAGTGGAGCCTAGATAACAAAAAGAGCAGCCTGAGAAGAAATATTCTGCATTTAGTACTATAAATATGCTAAGACAGTTGTCATAACTAAAATAGCTTTTCAAACTTCCACCTTCCCCCATAAGCGTAAAATGGGGAAAAAATGCGCAGACAAGTTCTTCACATCAAAGACATTCTTAGTTGTTTCTGAAAGGTCAGAATGGGAGGCAAATGTTATGCATGAAACATCTACATAGAAGAAAAAAGAACTGAAAGAAAAATCTACAGGCCAGTCTGTAGAATCCACAACACAAAACTTATTCACGGTAGATAACAGCCTGCACTGTTCTTTAACATCTGCCCTTAATGTGTAACAAAGTTAAAAATTTTAATAGGGATGACTTCATCCTGGAAGAAGATTGCTCATCATCTCATGCATCAAAAAATTTTCCAGCATATCTAAAAATAATAAAAGTTAATATCTTTTTGCAGAAGCTCCTGAGATCAAAAAAAGATAACTCAGTTTTGGATCTTATTTAAATTAACTAGGAGTTAAATAGTAACATAAACTGTTTCTAGGTATAGATGTTATGATCTGATTGTATTTACCTTGTGCAGACTGAGCATATAATATCATATTATTTGTTTGTATATATATATATTCGTACATACATATATATAGTTTTTGTTGGCCAGTTTTTGTATATTTTGCAATGAAACAGTCGTTGCAACCACATATTTAAAGTGCAGAATATTTTCAAAATATGAGACCGGTCAAAAAATAAAATCCTGCATACCCACAAGCCTGGTTCACAAGTAAAGCAGATTTTACAGAGCAAGAAGATATCCTAGTTAAAAGAAGATTGAAAACAAACTAGAATATTAAATATTAATATGAAACCTGAGTAAATAACAAAGAATTATAAACCACAAGTTGAAGTATACTCAACCTGAGGAAAAGACTGTATGGCCAAAAGCTCGTCTGTTTTTTCCAGTTGCATCTATGAATTTAGCAAAAGCCTCCCCTTTCC
Source organism: Riparia riparia (assembly GCA_020917445.1). Lineage (NCBI taxonomy): Eukaryota > Metazoa > Chordata > Aves > Passeriformes > Hirundinidae > Riparia > Riparia riparia. The sequence goes on from JAIXNV010000621.1 coordinate 10,685, forward strand.
TTGCAAAATTTGCACTAAATGTATTTTCAGATAACCATGACCACAGAAATCCAAATTAACAAAAGGAATTGAAATGTAGAGGACCAAGAAAATCTCTAGGTTATGCTTATTCTAGATTGTAAACTGTAGCTAGGTGTGTATTTTTCATAGAAAATTGGGGAAGGGGGGTCATTTTAGCAAAACACTACACCTATCACATTCAATAAAGTGCCAGAGACTGAGTTTATCACCTTCAGAGGATGGCATGAGGAAATACGTGCTAAGGTGGTGTCATTTTAAAATAACATTGCGTACAAAAATATTTTGCAGGCAAAAGCTCTATAGAAACTAATCATACTTTTGAGCAACCACCATTATGTTTTGTAAATACATGAAAAATGGGGAATTTTCAAGTTATTAAAACATCTCCTGTGCCAATACGATTCTGATGGAAGATCACTCAACATTATTTAACTAAAATATTTTCAATTTAGGATTCTATTTCCAGATTAACTTGGGTAAAAAAATTGTGACCAAACAACCATTTTTGTCAAGACCACAAGTCTAATCAATGTGTGCTAGCATAATAAATCTAGATTTCTCCAAAATGCAGGACACTTTCAAATTGACAGAGACAATACAGATCAGGTTAAAATTATCTCACTGAAAGATCTCAGATTAGGCATTGCTGTTCTTTAGGGAATTTCTGTTAGCCATCAGATTTTATACATGTTGCAGTCATCGAAAAGATGGTATAAAAATTCTTTGTTAATAAATTTTGCAGATAACTCAAAGATTAGTGAAATAGATAAAGGAGAGGATCATCAAGAATGATCCAAATAATCTGCTTAAAATGTCATCCTCCCATCCCCAATTTATTTGTTAATATTAATATGTTACCAAATAATATAGTCGGGAATAAAGAATTAAAATTGCGCCTATATACTAATCAGTTCTGCCTTAGAAAACTATGGCAAAAGGATCAATTTAAAGATACGGTGGGTTAACCACTTCCACTACCAGGTCAAGTGTGTGGAAAGAAATAAAAATAGACTTGACATGATCCACAGTCTTATAAAATAAGAATAATTGAGTGGAAGCAGAGAGGTGGTCTTGTCTCCACACACTGCATTAGCTGTCAAGCACTGGCTGCGATACTAGTTAAACAGGACTCCAAGCCAAAAAATCTAGGCTGCCCGGTTCCTCCACGCAGACTGTGGGTAGAGATAGCCTGTAACAGGGGTCACCCGACACACAAAGCTGAGCCGCGCTGCTGTGGGTCATCTCACACCAGCCTCTGACTGGGCAGAGATTTAATGAGGTTTTGCTTTCCTCGCAGTGATAGCGTGGGGAGCATTGGTGGAGAAATCCCCTCCCGTCGTGGGTCTGGTGGTGCCACGGTCTTCATCTCTCCCATGAAACGGAACTTTGCATCCCAAAAAACTGCAAAGTTTAAATCTAAATAGTTTGCTTGGTAGGGGAAATTTATTAGAGGCATCTGAGCCCTGTCTGGCATTGACAGTTTGGGTCCTGGAGAGAGCACAGCCGGGAGCTGCCGCGCCTGGACTCCGTTAGCTGAAGCACTTTCAGCACTGATCCCAGTCTAATGCAGCTTTATTGCTTCCTGTAGCTGAGCTAATTTGTTCAGAGGTAGCATGTGTATCTCTGCACGGCACTGCACCGTGTCATGTGCATATACCTTTTATGGTCTGTAATGCATGGGATGTCAGGCTAAGATGATCTAATAATCCTTTCTGGCCCTAAACCGCATGAAACCATCATCAGTCACTTCCATTAATCTTCCATGAAGGAAAATAAGACACCTGAACATAGCAAGACAGTGAGATACAGCAGTAAAAATGTTGAAAATGTTTCTCAACTTCACCCTGCTCTCTCTCTAATTCTGTCATAAATTACTGGCTGACATCCATACAGACACTGAGATACTCTCAGGTTGCTGCAGAGGATTTCAACTTGGACTTGCTACCAAGGTAGTGGCAATTACCATATTTTGGGGGGAGAATAAGAAAGAGATGGTGGTACACAAAAAAGTCCAACATGATTATCAAATCTTGTGCTGCACGGTAGCACAAGGATTTTTAGGCATAGGTATGTTAGGCAATGATGGCCATGCAGCGCTTACTATTTTCATTAGCGTGAAAGAGAAACAAACAGTCTCAGATTAACTCTCTCTGCTTTCAAGTCTTGTGTAAAACGCAATGAGCAAATTGCAATCTGGAAGCGGGTAAAAAGCTTTGGATCAAAAAATTCCAATGGATCTTGGCCAGCTTGCGCAGAAGTTACCATAACAGGGTCTCATTGCTCCATACACAGGAAACAAACAGCTGGAGGGCCTAAGCATCCACATGACAAGAGTTTGAGACAACCAAGCCTGGGAGATGTGCTGATTTTTTCTTCTGGCATGTGAAAAGGTTTATTTTGGACAGCATCTGTTTTACTTTTTGTTCTCCATTCCCTTAAAAAGGGAGTGACTAGGTCAGATGGACCCCCTGGAAGGAGCAGAGATTCCTCCTCTCCCTGGAGAGCAGATGAGCATGCTTGAGGACTGAGTGGGAGGAGGAGGATAGGAGGAGCTCCCAGGCTTCTCCAGGGTCTGGTGTGGAGAAGAGAAGAGATTGAGAGCCCTAGTGAGGAGATGGGAGCCTGCTGTTCAGGAGAGGTTCATAAAAGGAGCGGGGAGCATATACATAGCCAGGTTCCCTTGGCGACAGGAAAATAACTTCCTAGGAATCAGAGGGGAACTGCGCAGAGCTTGCTGCCACCCAGAAAGTTACTAAATTGACAGAAACCAAACCTGGAAACAAGTACCCACCTAACACCACACAGGGGGAGAAGAGTGAAGCTGTTTAGAAACTTTTCTTCTTTTATATATATGTATATTTAGTCCTCACAGAGAGGGAAACTGTTTCTTTATTTATAAAGGTAAATGTTCTCATTTCTATTCTGTACAAATTGGTTTTGTGCATTTAAAAAACCCTTTGGTCACTTCAGATTGCTTACAGGAAGGAAAAAAGGTCTAGATCATCATCCAAGCTTTGTCTGTCTTCTTACAAGATGTGGAACCCAAAGTGACCACCCCAGTCTTGCTCCTCAGCACTACAGCTACGTAAAGGATAGAAATATTCTGAAACAGTTACTGAATTTCATCTGCGACATTAAACAGCCTCTAAAAGGTGCATGAAAAAATGGGGAAAAAAGTATTGGTTAACATCTTAATAATTCTTCATTTAGTTTCAATAGGTGAAATAGAGAGAAAAATGGATTTTGGTTCATTGGTAGTTCAGGGAAAAAAAAAAAAGGCAAAAAAGAAAGTGTTTCTTTTTGATCAAATTGAAAACTATTTTTTTGTTTTATAGTTCCATGAAATATTACAAAAGTGATGCAACCCAAAATATTTTATGTGGCTTCAAAAACCCTTTGAAACTGTTTTCCTCAAAAAAATTAAAAGGAAATTTCAAAATGGAATGTTATTTCAAATTAAATAATTGAAATGCTTGACTTACAATAATGTCAAAAGGAAATATGTGATTCTTAAAAAAAATTACTAGGTTCTTTTCAAAGTGAAGCACTCAACAAAATTAACACAATTTCAATTTTGCAAAATCTTTTGGTATATCTCTGCTCCCGTTTGGGAAAAAAAAAAAAAAAAAAAACAGTTGAAGTTTTTCACAAACAAGAAAACATCAAGAGCCAAAAGACATGTAAGCACAGAACATTTTCTGGCCATACACACCAGAAGTGCTCGCAAAGAGTTTGTTTAGTCATAACCAGAAAAGCCTACCAGAAACCCAGATCTGTTAAGAATAAAATTGGAAACAGATATGTCATGAATGGTTTTTGTTGTCTTTTTTTATTTTGCATTTTCTTTTGCATTCCTTCTCTTCTCCTTTTGCCCAGTCCTTAGATGCCTGGGTACCAGACACTCCAGGACAAAACATCCTGTGATCTCCACACAAATACTTCCCCAGAGTAATTATGGGTCAAAATCTGTGCTGGTAGGAATTATCTCACTACTTGTAAATTAGATTATGTTAGCTGGGGATCTCACCTGATCACTTCAGGTACAATGATTTTAAAGGCTTGTTCTACAGAGGGCCTCAACATATTCCAGCAGTTTTTATTCCATCGATTTTCATAGGCATGACAAAAGTTTCCTCTTTGGAATTTAGAGAGGAAACAAAGCCAGAGACAACATCACTAGTGGGTTTCGATTGTTAAACATAATTCTTTTGAGAGCAAGGTGAAGAACATGCAACACTCCCTTTGCAGACTAAGGACTCTCCTAAACAGGAAGAAGATCTGAGAGGTTAAGCAAAAAAGGAGAACTCATGGCCTTTAGGAAAAACAGAACCCGTGAAAGGGTATTTTCACACTTTCACATACATCCCAGAAATGTACAAGCCCATCAAACTGTTCTGGAGGAAGATCGCCTTGAGCTAATGCTGACCCGAAATGCTGAGCCATATGTCCTGCTGCTGTGCCATACAGATGCCCCATCTTCAACTGTCAGCTGCGTTTATTAGTTTTGGTATCACACCTCAGCAACAAAGTTACTTTGCTTTTGAAACTATGCAGGCTCCCAAAGTACCAGGTAAGCACAAATCTAGGTCACACGCAAAAATGCTGTGCGAGTGTGTCAACATGGGTTAGGCTTATGCTGTTCCTGTTTGGTAATGCTGGATGAATATAGATCACAGCAGGTACCAGGATGCTGGAAAAGAAAGCAGGTTAAATCATTTTGATGTCCCTGAGATTAAAAGTATCTGCTCTGTTTCTTATTGACTGAGTCCTCTAGTGCTGATGAATTCATGTGGGGGACTTCTGTTTTTCTAGTGTTTCCCTGGAGAACAAATCTTCTTTTTGTTAAATCAATGTTATCTTCCCCCTTTTTTTTTTTTTTTTTTTTTTTTTTTTTTTTAAATCTGAAAAAACAGAGTTCACTGGAAAGCTCTCCTACTCTTCCTCTTTTCTTCTCTCCCTTTCCCTGCCTCTTCTTGCTCTCTCTTTCTCTCCTTCTCTTTCTCATTTTGACCTTTTGAAGTCTTTTTAACATCATAGGAATACCAAGTTTGGTCTTCATCCTTTTATTTTTTTCTGGAGGAGCTCTGGGAAGTCATGTGTTTTGGGTGTTCTGGTACTGCTGTATAAAGAATGAGGACCTTGAACAAGGACTTTCTTTGCCTAAAATTGTAATTAGTTGCTGAAGCTGCTAACAAAAGCAGAGACAGATGAACAAAATTATTCTAGACACTGAAAAGCTTGTATGATGACAGATTGAAGAGATAGAAACTGTTTAAGAAAAAAAAAAATAGGTAATTCTTGTTCAGAAAAGCAAACAGACTTATTAAAGCAATAAAAACTAGGTACAGATAATAGTAGCACAATTAATATGTCACTGTGTAAATCAGTGTTGCACCTCGGTATGGAATACTTTGCTCTGTTGGCTAAGGTACCATCACAAAGGCGAAGCGGGTTTTGAAAATTGTCCTAAATTTCTTAGCTCTTACCACACTGAGAACAGCAAGAATTCATGACTGGATAGACCTGTTGATAAGAAAGTCCACGTCTATTTACTGAGCCTAGCTATTTCAGGAGATTTACAGGATGAACTTTGTCATCTTTTGTGAAAGTCCAAATAAATCATGTCTTCCAATCTCCTTGTATTCACTCTCTTGTTATCACACCCAATAATTAATGTGAACAAAGAATGTGAATATCTTACAGAGTCACAGATTTCTTTTACAGAAGCCATGGTGATCTGTCTCAATCATATTATTTTCAGCTAGGTCTTTTATAATTCCATTTTTAATTAGCATTTTGACCAATTTTCTTGGTGCTAAAGTAATAATTTTCAGCCCTGGATTTCCCAGAATAACCTCTACAGTAAAATACCCCTTGCAACGTAGCTGTTCTCTGAGAGAGCAACTATTTGAAACAACTTTGAAAATGTCTTTGAGACCCAGAAGTCCTCTTGAAGCAATGCCAAAATACTCCCTAAAATCAAGGCCAAGCTGCTGGTGCAGCTTCTTCAGGCTAATCTTAACCACAGGAATTTACCCCTTGTGGTATTTTGTTTGTGACCTGTCATGATAGCAGCTTCCCCAGCAGGCTGATTCAAATGGCAGTCCTGTGGTCCCCTACGTGTGTCCATGGGCAGTGTGTGCCCATCAGACTAGTACCAATGGCCTTAATCCCTACATGACATTTGGGTCTAGCCAGTGGAGGAAGTGCCCTCCGCAGTGCAGCCTACAGGCTTGGAGCCTGGGCCATCCCGGCTGGATGGTGATCATCACGGTCACCTTCATACTCCCACAAGAAATCAATTTAGTCAAATGGAAATGAAGGGGGTGTGAGCTAAGACAGACTTTGTCCTGATGAGCTTACCTGGAATCCCTCTTGCTGGTCCAGAGAGTACACATTCCTGATTTGCAAAGTATGCTCTGTTTGTATATTGGTTTGGGGCTTTATCTCAAAATTTGATGTGAATTTTACATTTCATATGCAGCTCCTATATACAGGATGAAATAGAGAATGCACTAATGGTTGAAACTATTTATTATATTTCTTATTTGATAGAAACTTTCATATTAGTCTGACAAAATCTAGAACTCGTATATCGTGGAATGGAATAACTTGAACAATAGAAAAGGAATTTTTAATCATGGAACTCAATAAAAACATAATGTTTAAAAGTATAGAATTTTCAAGTGTATGGGACAAAGCAACAATCTACCTTCTTGAACTTGTGTGTCCCATGACTGTAAGTGTTCAAGGCCAGGTGAGATGAGCAGACTGGTTTAGTGGAAGTTGTCCCTCACCATAGCAGAGGGCTTGGAACTAGATTATCTTTAAGGTCCCTTTCAACCCAACAATTCTATGATTCTCTTGGTGTGTAATCCAACCTTTCACTCCTCAGCTGAATTTCCTTTTCTGTTACTCTCCAGGCATATTTTAAAGAACCAAGAAAGATCAAACGATCAGCTCCAAAGTCCACTAAATAAATAATTTTAGTGAGTTTTTCCATAAATATCAATAATTGAATATGAAAAATGTAATAAAAATGAAAAATAAATGCTTTATGAAGGAAAAAATTCTTAATCCATTTTTAATAAAAGTAATGAAGAGAATAGCCTTACTGCCTATGCTTTCATGTGCTTTACTGAATTTCCTTCTCCTACTAGGCTAAATGATGAGAAGTCAAGTCTGAGTGTAATTATAGTGACAATGTTTACTTGATGACATCCTAAAGCAAAGTAGTTAGCACCCTGTCCTCCTTTGGTAGAAAGAGTGAATCTATACTCACACAAATGAGAAGCCTTTTTGCTTCTTTGAGAGGGAACAGCAAACTGCCAGCAAGAGTAATTACACCAGATGCAGGCACAGTGGATTTGGGAGAAGTCTCTAATTTGCTTCATCTCATGGCTTATTCTGTGTAAACTTGCACAATGTGTGCACACTCAGTAGTCACCTGTTATTAGTCCTGCACGTGGTCCTGCCTCTTGGCTGGAAAAGTCAATTGCTTCCACAGCCTTTCACCTCTTAACATTTTGATTCTTCTGTGCCTGTCATCGTTTTTATGACCTAACTGAAAGTCTTCAGTTGAAAAATATAATTTACATTTCTGAACTTACTAACACATCTGTAAAAGTCTGTTAGCATTAATACTTCCTCACTCTTGTTCGTATATATGTGTCCTATTTACTCTGAGGGTTAGGAGCTGTTCCTTTAGCTGTGCATTTGTGCAGCACCTGGAAGTATGGAGTCTCTTGATCTTGTACATAATACAAAAGACTAATCTTGAATATCGATGAAAAAGTTATATGTTTCTTTAAAGAAAAAAAAAAAAAAAATCACTGAGTTTTCCTAAAATGTTACTTTGAGTCTGAAAACTAAGCAGCAACCATGGGTTACATGTTCCTTTGACCAAAACACTAAGCAGTGATTTTAAGAAAGTAAGTCTGGTAAACAGTAAACCTGGTACGTGGCCAACCAAAGTAGAAAAGGAGGAAGAAAAAGGCTAGTAAAAGACCAGTTCTGAGTAAAAGTCACAGATCAGCTTCGAGTGTTAGCGGGCTAACAATTATTTTGAGCAAACTTTAAACAACATCTCTTATTTTAAGACAGCCGAAAGAGACCGTTTCATTAATTAGGCAAAAACGGAAAAAGTAAATAATAAAAAGAGCACAGCATATTAAGTGTACTGTTTCTCCTTTCAGTTGCATATTTAAAACAAGCATATTTAGAGGGAAAAAAAATTCCTTTATATCCCATACTTTTGACAAGGATTAAAATCAATGTTTCTTCCCTTTATACATAGTTTTTAATCAAGTTCATGGAAATATTTTTAGTGGATAGAGCTCATAAATCTGATAAGGTTAATAAATTCAACTGGAGCACAAGAGGTGTTAGAAACAAAACAAAATTAACTGATTTGCAGATGCATATATTGTATTAACTTTGTTTGTGCAAATCCAAAGACCTATTATACATTCTTAAAAGAACAGTGCTGAACAACTTCTTAAAACAGCATATTTGCATAATTAATATTTTTTCGTTTATAAGGAAATCTCACCAACCTATAGTGAAGGATATTTTACATGTCTGACTATTGACTGGAGTTCAAACAACAAGAAACAACTCATAAAGCTCTTCCGGTGAGATTATTCCCTTTGAAGGTCACAAAGGCAAGTCCACCATTGCCAAGTCATGATGCATCTGGCACATTACTTTCTAGAAAATCCCATCTAACTGATGGCAGAGGAGTCAATGCAAGAGAAAGAAAGCATGAGAGAAACAGAGAAACTTTTGGATTACTTTTGAACTCCTACAGCTTTAAAAAACCCAAAGAACAGGACATTATAATCATTATGGTCCCAGGACAGAATTATTTGAGAAAATATGCCATAATGGAAATTGCTGGTTAATTTGGGGTTTTTTTTTCTTCCCATCCTTATTGCTTCCTATCTTTTATGTACATGGACTCCACCAAATGGATCCCAGATGAAAAATCAGGTGGCATATTTGCATGAAAAATATAATTTAAACTTTTTGTACCTCTGGTGTTTAAGGTAATGAAATCACATAATTCAAAACAAAATTCAAAAGTCCATGTTCAAAAGTGCAGAGGAGGCACAACCTCCAAAGTCTTTGCTTATTCACAACTGGGGAGCATCTAAGCAAAGAAAAAAGGATCATTTCACTATTTCCCTTTAAGTGATACTTTAAAAGGTCATGTGCTGTAAGGCTGGGCTTCATAAAGCAGAATTCATTGCCTGTTAATAAGCATGAAGAGATTTGTTCTTTTAAATTTCTGGAATGCACTTTAAAAATAAAATGTCTTTTTGAAAACTGAAGAAAATCTCTTGATTAGTTTGTACTGGCATTAGTTTAACGTAGATATTTTAGAAGAACTCAGTCAAGATTTTTTTCTCGCAGCTGTCTTGCTACAAGCAAAACAGCAATACAATCTCTCCAAACCTTCCTTAGAGTGAAGATTCAGCCTGTACACAGCATTTTAGCTACAAGATCCCACTCTTGTGCTGAGCATAGTCAAACACACAACAAGTCAAAAGCTCATGTCATGCTTCGTCATTTTGACATCAGAAGGAATGAAAGTACAACTTTTTTTGTGAATTTTCATTCTGTGCCCCTTATGATGGAAATGGGTAAGATATATGTAAAAGAAATGTGTACATGTTTAGACTCCTCATTGATAAAATCGTGACCAGCCTTTCTGAGACAAAAGTAACATAAAATCTGCACAGTTCTAGATTGAAAAGCTAGAGGCCAGATGGTCTGTCTGCCTTTCCTTTATGTGACGTAAGGGAAGGCCGTAAACTTGGTTCAACTGGCAGTCTTCTCCAGTATTGCTACAAAGCCAAGAAAAGCAGTGAGACCACATGAGGAAGATAGCATTTTTTAATGAATTAGAAATAGCAATACGGGGGGGGGGGGGGTTCACTTGTTTCAATACTCAAAGCAATATTTTTGGGGGTTCTATTTTAACTTTTATATTTAGGGGCTAATATTATGAAGAATATCTGAGAGACCCCACACC
>JAIXNV010000622.1:0-16187 GCA_020917445.1 Riparia riparia
CCACAGGTGCAGCCCCCAGTGCTCCCCTGGGTCTTCAGTCTAGAGCAGGTTTAAACAGTTCCGAGAAAAAGGGAAAAAACAAACAAACAAACAAACAAAAAAAAACAGTCCAGGGAACTTCTCTGCCCTAGCTAGCTGAAACTAACCAAAAGCAAAAAAAGATCTCTGTCTTGCAGTCTCTCTAAGTCTCTTTTGAACAGCCCGTCCACCGAAGAATGTGGAGGAGTCAGGCATTTTTCTCAAAACAAACTCCGCGCTTCTCCTTGCTCTTTAGAACCAGTCTTAAAGGCACAGGACTCAATATACAGCACAAACAGAACAGACGATTGGGTATACAAACATCATAAAGTTACCCTAGGACAGAACGAAAGGAAGAAAGAAAGAAATGAGAGAGAAGGGAAGGAAGGAAGGAAGGGAGGGTTTTAAATGAAGCTCTATATGTCTAATTTAATAAGCAACAAAGCTGAATTTAGCAGCCATGCAATTTCATTTAATTAGCATTTTATAATCAAGCATATGCAAAAAAAATTGACAGTGATTAATTAAAGATAAGCACTCTTTGGATAAAGCATAAGCAAAACCGACTGGGGTATGGAGGGGGGTTTCTCACCCTACCTCACGTACAAAATGAAGTAATCCAACTTAAACTCATATACTGTATGCTAATATATATTCATTAATATTTCTCGTAAATATCATATTTTTAATTCTTAAAATCTATGTCACTATACTACATAGCGCATGCTCCACTTGTTGTTAGGGGGTCTTCTTGGCTTTTTGGTGGTCTTCTTCAGAGGAAGGCTCAGCATCTTCCTTGTGTCCTATGAATAACCTTACTGGTTGCGTGTGCACTCTAAGATTTGTGTTATATATAACTAAGCATTATGTTCCAAAAAGTAATTATTTCATGGATCAAACCACCACCCAAACTCCCAACCCTGGAACAGTCCCCACTTTGTCCATGTCAAGGCCAGTTCTATCTTTAGACATCCTGTATCCCATAACATCTGCAAAGGCCCATCTCCCTGCCTTGGAGTAGTCCCAGCTTTGGCCAATCCAGCTTTGAAGCTCTTGCTTATCTCAAACTGCATCCTGTATCTCATTTTTCTCATGTAGGATCTGCCACGGGGCCCATCTGCTTTGTAACACAATCACATCTACTTTTCCCTTTACTACTTTATATAAAATATTTTCTAAAATATATATTTCTAAAATATTAATATAGTTACAATTAGCATGAATCATTTTCATTTATTACAATTTCCCCCATTTCTCTTTTTAATCCTATTGATTCATGCTTTTTAATTAAAACTGAATCTTGATTTCTTCTATATTCCCAATAATCCATGTTTTCATGCTCTCTCATTTCAGCCTCTAATTTTTCTAACATCTCCCATGCTGCATCAAGCTTTTCGCATTCTTTGTCAAACTTGGTTAACATCTCTTGTGCTACAGTAGTCTCTTTATGTTCAGTCAATATCTCTTTGGGTCCTTTCTTTTGAGTGCGAGTAAGTTTAGCTTTTAATATCATCATAGAATTTGGTTTCCTTTTGCTGCCAATTCTGGATCAATGGGCATTGCTGTAATTTGCATTCCTTGTATCACTGGGTGGATTAGTCTAGTAAGACATGGAATCATGCATGGTAAGAATAACAATCCTAATCCAGAACATAACAGCATAAATCCCACCTTCTTCCACCAGGCTCCTCCAAAGAGGTTATCCCACCAAGCAATTTTTAGAATAGAATTCCACTTTTGGACAGGTACATGTGCCACCCTTTTAATTTCTTCAGCAAGTTTTGTGACGGCTTCCCCATTATCATCTCTCTCCACACAGCACTCAGATTCATTAAATCTTCCTCAAACTCCCCCTTCTTCAGCCAGCAGATAATCTAGGGCAATTCTGGTTAGATATACAACTGCTCACATTTGTGAATGCTGCTTGGCCAGTAACTTTAGGGCATCAGAAATATGGTTTGATACAACCTCCACTACCACCTGGAGTCTTATCAACCGATTCAATAGATAAATTGGGGTCCTATATCCCCAAGATCCATCCTTATGACCCAAGTTGCTGGGTCATAATACGCTATGATTCTTTCTGCAGGCCATTTGTCTTCCCCCCATTTCTGGTTTCCCCCTGCCTTTGGGAAGTCGAGGTTTAAATCTCTTTTATTCCTTTCTAGACTTTCATCAAGTGGTGTTCCCGGCATATTGCTCCTAGACCTTGGCATGATGAAGAAGGAGGGTGGTATAACTCCTAAAGCAGAGGTTCCCTCCCACTTTCGAGGTAATTCACTCTATGCTCATTGCCCATAAATGAAATATATTCTATCAGGGGTTTTCCATTTATTATGTGTTCTTTTCCTGGTTGTTCCCAGTAGGATTTTAGGTCTTTTATATACTGGTAGGGATTAGCTCCAGGACTTTTATGCCAGCACAAATCAGTTTGATTATTCCACTCACAATTCATTTCCTTTGTTATTCCCCAATACCCAGTAAAAATTTTTGGTTGCCAGGTTTTTTTGTTTTGTTTTGGTTTGGTTTGGTTTGGTTTGGTTTGGTTTGGTTTGGTTTGGTTTGGTTTGGTTTGGTTTGGTTTGGTTTGGTTTTGGTTTTATTATCCGAATTAACTACTAAAGTAGATATACAAGGAGTATATCCTACTACTTCATTATATTTCCTTCCTTCTTGAGTAATACAGATCATTCCAATTACTTGATGACTCAAAATCCATCCTTCAGGGTGTTTTAATGTCTTGGAAATTTGTGTACGATTCCATTTGAAAAATTGTTCTGGAGGTAGACTCTCACCTCTCCACAGCCATCTTTCAGCCATTCCAAGCCCCCGCAGATCCAGCATTTGGATAATCCTAACTCCGTAGCAATTTCTTGCATCAAATTTACAAAAAGGTTCTTATTTGTGGTTGTCAAATCCCAGTCACTATTCTGCTGTTTTAATTGTTCACACAGTTTATCTAGTTCCTTTAATTCTTTCCCTATGGTCTTTTTATGTATTTCTTTTGTTTCTATTTTTTTTTTTTTCTTTTTACCTTAGTGCTGTACTTCATGTACCTATACTTGAATCATTTCCATACTCATCTTTCTCAAAACAAACAAAAAAGAAATTATATTGAGGACAGATTTGATCGTTATAAGGATAACGATCTCTTCCATTAGATCCTACATTTTTCCCTACCCAATCCATTTTTCTATTTTTAACACAAACATCTATAAAATTGCTGTGATTGTAGCAGGCAGCACAAACATGTGGATGTGCCACAAACAAAAATTCCATCTTGTCCTTGACCCACATGGACTGATGGCATTTATTACAGGGATCAACATTATTTGGACTTTGTTTTTGCATGGATTGTTCTCTCATTGCCTGCTCTTGTGCTGCTTGTTTTATTATTGTTTGTTCCTGCATTGCTCATTCCCTTCTCCCATGGACTCTGTCCAGAGTGGCTCCATAGTTTTGGCCTGTTGCCAAGGGCATCACCACAAACACAGTGAAAAATAATCCTCAGGAGTTTTGACTTTCTACCATCCTCAAGGCTCTTTGGGTTGCAGCCAAGGGCCAAGATGTCAGGATTCTTGGGAGGAAAGCTTATGTCCTGGGATCTAGTCACTGGTGCATTTGGTCTCACTGGTACCCTTGGCCTCATGTTTGTTTCAAGGATGGCACAGATTACTCACAGTTCTCGCAGCACAGCCCTCTCCCTCTCCCTCTTTCTCCCTGGGTTAGTCAGCTACTTCCTCTTTTAGTCTAAACCACCAAAGCTCTGGAGATGTGCCAACCACAATAAGATTTGCTTTTTCACTACTTCAGTTAACAACCTGATTTTTTGGTAGCTTTTTGCTCTGATGTCAAGGATTATTATTAAGTCTTCATCACCACCAATAGGCACACTCGCAATGCTAATTCATGTAAGAAATGTGACTATAGCGTGGCACACAAATTCCTTCTCCACAGCAACTGTTAATGATGATACACTGGTCTATTATACTATGAATAGTTTGCTCTCTCACCTGCTCAAAAGTTAATATAGTAAAAACTCATTGGTCTAAATTTTCTATCAATTGGACTATTGCATAAAAGGTTCCATCTTCATATCTCAGAGATGTTCAAAAAAAATCACTGAAAAAGCTTTTTAAAGTTAACTGTTTATACACACCATCTAAGCAAGTGAAACAAATCAATTGTATCTCTCTTTCTTCTGCTCATGTTATTCTCCACCACGAATTAAGGCAAAGTGTACAGATAACACAAACCCATGGGCGACACTCTAAGCCATGCTTAGTACACTCCCAGTGTGTTACTTGTTCTTGGACTCTCTTAGTAACAGGTGTTCCCAGTCTCTTTTTCTGGAATTGTAGTTCCTCAATGAAATCTGTTAGTGTTAGTCACTGAGGGCCTCTTAAAAGATTTTCAATTTGTTCAGGCTGTTCCCATTGATCAAGGAAATGTCTAATCCCTTTCCCATTGGCATTGTTCTGGCTCCAAACTCAATGGAGTTTCCGTCAACAGCCAATCCAGAATGCCTAATTTTTCTAATAAATTAAGGTTAGTTGCAATTACAAAACACAAACCTTTAATTGTAAACTATCAAAGGAGTTTTATAACTTGAACAGGTTAAGCAAGACAATTTATCTTTTTCTGTTGTTTCTGGGAATCCTACTGTATCCACATCATACTTTTATTACCCTTTGTTGTTCTTGCAGTGTTCTCAAAGTCACTAATCGTTCCATGTGATATGCTAAATAAATCAATGCTCTTTGTACTTGATCTTCTATTATATAAGTATCAATGTTGATCTGTACTAAAACCCAATTGTGCATTCTAAAGTCTCGCTCTACTCTACTAAAATATTGTATACAATTAATCATAAAGGCTGCATCTCTTTGGTCCCAAGGTACAGTTGTTCTGTGCCAATGTCTTTGTCTCAGCCACTTCATGGTCACTGCTTTACACCGCTCACACTGATGACCGTGTTTGCAGCAACCTTGCTGAAACATGGAAACTTCTCTCTGTGGGATGGCAGCTTCTGACCTTTCTGTACTAAGGATATCTTGAATATCCTGGGGCTGGGTTATTCTTTCAATATGTGGGTGGCACACCAAATGTATTGCAGCATTATGTGAAATCCACAGCCGAAAACTATTTTCCATATGAGCTACAACCTCGGGGCACCAAATACTTTCTTCAGCTATGTTGTGGATTAATTACAGTTTTATTTAAAACTGTATTTTGAACCTGAATAAAAAGGTTTAATCAATTTTAAGTATTTATTTAATTTTACTTTCAGGTCTCCTGGTGTTGAAAAAAAATTCCAGTCTTTATTTGTTATAGGTCCTTTTACCCTTGAAGCATGAGTCTAGCCTTTTTCTGCCATTTGAACTGTGGTTTCGTCAGGGAGAATCCATTGTCCCTCTTTTAGACTTGCTCTTAGGTTTTTCATGGCTTCTACTTCTGCTAAAGAAAAGTATGGTGTTTGATTTTGTGTTCCTGCTTCCTGAAAAGTCATAATTACATTGCTGTTTTCCCTCAGGGCAGCCTTCTTAGCTTCATCATCAGCCAAATTGTTTCTTTTTGTTTTAATGTCTCTCCCCCTTTAGTGGCTTTTCACATGAACCACTGCTATCTCTTTTGGACTCTTCAAAGCTTTAAGAATTTGAATTATCAATCCTTGGTGCACTAATCCTTTACTTTGAGTCTTTATAAGTCCCCTTTCTTTCCAAATTTTTCTAAATATATGCTCTACCCCAACGGCATATTTTGAGTCGGTGTATATGGTCCCTTCTCGATCCTTTAATAACAGCAACGCACAGAATAATGCATAGAGTTCACAGGCTTGTGCTGACCAGGACGGGCTAAGGGGACCAGATTCATTCACTTCCAGTTTTCCTCCATGAATTATGGCGTACCCAGATTTCCTTCTTCTGTCTACCACTCGGGATGATCCACCTATAATTTGTTTTTCTCCTGTTTTTAATTCTTGTTCTCTTAAATCTGGGCTTTTTTTTGTTTGCAACTCTAGGACCTCTGTGCAATCATGTATTAATTCTTCCCCTGGGTCCCCGTAAAGGAACTGAGTGGGGCTTTGTATATTTGTCACTCTCAGCTCTAATTCAGAGGAGTCTATCAAGATAGCCTCATATTTTATTGTTCTGCTATCAGTTAACCATTTTCCAGCCTTTTTAGCAAGGATTCCCTTAATATTGTGGGGTGTGTACACTTCCAGTGGTGCCCCAAAGGTTACTTTTCCAGCTTCTTCTACTAACACAGCAGTGACTACTAGAGCTTGCAGGCATGTTGGGCAGCTCTTACTAACTGGATCCAGTAATTTGGAATAATATCCTACTGGCTTTTAGCTTCCTGCCCAATCTTGAGTCAATACTTCATAAGCCATTTGATCAACTGTATTAACAAATAATTGAAATGGCTTGTCTAAATTGGGAAGACTCAGTAAAGGAGCTTGCAATAGGGCTTCTTTAACTTGCTCAAAAATTTCCTGATCCCTTTCAGTCCATTTCAAGTGATTGGTAGTTAATTTCTCATAGAGAAATTTTACTTTCCTACTAAACCCTTCTATCTCTTGCCTACAATAACCCCAAACACTCAAAAGCTGCTTTATTTCTCTTTTAGACTTTGGGGGTCCCATGTTCAATATTCCTGAAACCCTTTCAGGATCTGGCTTTTTCTTTCACTTACTAATCCAATGACCTAAATACCACACTTCTGACTCTACAAACTGCAATTTTGACTTTGATATCTTCAGCCCCTTTTCTCCCAGAAAATTTAGAAGCTTAATGGTACCCTTTGTCATTTCCTCCTCAGTTTCTCTTGCTACTAACAAATCATCTACATACTGTAGCAGCTTAATTCCTTTGGGTAACTCAAAGGACTTCCAAAGATTTTCTAACGCCCTCCCAAAAAGATTCAGTGCCTCTGTAAAACCTTGAGGTAGCACCGTTCACCTTAATTGTTCTCTCCTACCTGTATCTGGGTCCTCCCACTCAAAGGCAATCCCTACTGCCCTCATCCAGAGGACAACTCCAAAAGGCATCCTTTAAATCCACGACACTGTGCCAAATGTAATTAGGAGGTCTCTGGCTTGGCTACTCCTGTAAAGCGGGTGATGGTTCTTTGATTTACCCCTCTGAGATCCTGCACTAGTCGGTAGCTACCATCAGGCTTCTTTACGGGCAGGATGGGGGAATTATGTGGTGACACACAGGACTCCAACACCCCCTGATGTACTGAATTCTCAACTACCAGTTTCAATCCCTTCTGACCTTCCAGTGATATCAGATATTGTTTTACTCGAATGGGGATTTCTGGGTTCTGTATTTCAACGCTAATGGGCTGAATGTTTAATTTTCCTGCTTCACCAGTATACCACAGAGTGTCACTAATCTCAAAATTATCTTCTTCAGTTAAAGAATTGATTTTAAGTTTTCCTTCACAGGGTGTTATTTTAATTCCCAAGGCTATTATATAGTCCCTTCTTAATAAATTATTATCAGCCTCAGGTATTAATAACAAATCATTCAGTCCAAATTTTTTATCCAATTCAATCTGCACATTTTTAATTACAGGAACCTGAAAAATTTCTCCTTTAACCCCAATTACTGGGACACATTCACGACTTACTTCACATCCTTATGATAGTTTTCTTACTGTCATGATAGTAGCTTCTGTGTCCACCAAAAATGTGATTTCTTCCTTTTGAGGACCTATTTTCAGTTTTATCAAGGGCTCTTCTAGGTGTTCAGTCCTCATTAATAGAGCTCCTGACCCCCCCTAGTCTTCTTGAAACATTTTCTCATCTTGCTGCCTCTTTCTACAGAATTTTTGGAGATGACCCCTTTTGTGGCAATAAAAACAAGTGGGTCCTGTACCCCTGGAGGTAGGACAAGAAGTTTGTAAGTGTCCTTTCTGGTGACAGGAAAAGCACGTGGGTCTCGTATCCCCAGAGGTGGGACCTGCCTTCTTCTGTTGTTTGTTCTTTCCTGAGTGCTTCTCTGTATTCATGGTTGTCTGTGTTTCCTTGACTGCTGCCATTAAAATCTGTGGTTTTGTCTTTTGTCTCTCCTCATCTCTTCTCACATACACTGTATGCTAATACATATTCATAAATATTTCGCTTAAACCTCCTATTTTCAATTTGTAAAATCTATGTCACTATACTACATAACTCATGCTCCACTTGTTGTTTTGGGGTCTTCTTGGCTTTTTGGTGGTCTTCTTCAGATGAAGGCTCATCATCTTCTTTGTGTCCTAGGAATAACCTTACTGGCTGTGCGTGCACTCTAAATTTTGTGTTATATATAACTAAGCTTTATGTTCCAAAAGGTAATTATTTCATGATTCAAATCACCTCCTAAACTCCCTACCTTGGAACAGGCCCAGCTTTGTCCATCTCAAGGCCAGTTCTATCTTAAGACATCCTGTATCCCATAACATCTGCAAAAAGCCCATCTCCCTGCCTTGGAGTAGTCCCAGCTTTGGCCAATCCAGCTTTGATACTCTTGCTTATCTCAAACTGCATCTTGTATCTTATTTTTATTATGTAGCGACTGCCAAGGGGCCCATCTGCTTTGTAACACTAATCACATCAACTTTTTTGTTCACCGCTTTATAACAATTTTATAAACTATATATATTTTTAAACAATTGCTGTAGCTACAATTAGCATGGATAATTTTCATTTAGTACATATTTATAGATTGATATCAGCAATGCGCAATTGATATTGATCCTCAGCACATTAAATGCAGTCTAAATAGATATGAAAATCAAGACCCTTCATGGCGGACAATCAATCAGACTTTGTTCCCATCCCCTCCCCACAATTTCCCCCATCTAACCTCTGGCACTCCTATGGCCCAGGAGCAGTGTGGCCAGCAGGAGCAGAGCAGTGATTCTTCCCCTGTGCTCGGCACTGGTTGGGCAGCATCTCGAGTGCTGTGTCCAGTTCTGGGCCCATCAATTTAGGAAGGACATGGAGGGGCTGGGGTGTTTCCAGAGAAGGGCAACAAGGCTGGTGAGGGGTCTGGAACACAAGTCCTGTGAGGAGTGGCTGAGGGAGCTGGGGTTGTTTATCCTGGAGAAGAGGAGGCTCAGGGGAGACAAGGCAGTGTCAGGGCAAAGGTTGGACTTGATGATGTCCAAGGTCTTTTCCAGCCTTGCTGATTCTTTGATTCTCTGAAACCACCCTTGCAGCAGTTGCAGGATGAGCCCTGGGCCTCCTCTCCAGAAGGTCCAGCAACCCAGATCCCTCAGCTTCTCATCACAGCCCCAAAGCCCATCCTGTCAGTCCTGCAGAGCCTCTGCAGCTCCTCCTCCTTGCCCATGGCAAGCCAAGAAGCTCTTCTTGGCTGCCCATGGGGGGTGCTCACGCCTGCTCTGGGCAGTGCAAACAGGGGCTCCTGATCCAGTGCTGCCGTGTCTGTGCCTGCAAGGATGAGGCACCTGTGTGAGCCGGGGGAGAGGCCAGGGCTGCAGAGGGGGGATGTTGTTGGCTGGTGCATGAGGATGCTCTGGGACGCTGCCCTGGGGTGTCCAGCGCAGTGGGGATGGATCAGCCCCTGCCCTGCTGCTCCTTCCCATCTCCCCCAGGCACCTTGCAGAGCCCCAGCCATGCTGTTTGCCCCCAGCCTGCCCACGGCCACCCTGGGGCTGCTCACGGGGCTTTTCTCTGCTGAGCATTGGCCTGGCCGTGTTCTGGAGAGAGCCTGGGCAAGGAGCCTGGAGCCCCCCAGGCCCTGCCCTGAGGCGTCAGCGCTGCCCCAGCAGTGCCCATGGCCTGTCCCTGCTGCAGCCCCGGCACTGCCACCCCCAGCACTGTGCCCGGCCCCGAGAGCACTCAGGCCCTACAGCAACACCAGGGCCAGGAGGGCAGCGGGGCAGGGGCATGGGAGCAGCACTGGACACACCAAGTGCTGCTGCTGCTGGGCACAGCTGCTGTGCCAGCACTGATCTGCCCCAGCTCTGCACACAGACATTGCTGCTGCAGCTGCAGAGAAGGGAACAAAGGGGGATCTCTGCAGAAAACTTGGATGAGAGATCCCTGAGTTCCTTTAAAACCACCAGTATTGCAGCCCCTCATTCGCACAATCTTTGGCCACAGGGAAGGTGGAGAGAAACAAAATGAGAATGGCACAAACAATGACATTTCTTTTTGTCTTGCTTTTGAAAGACAGTTTGCTAGGGAAAGCTAGAGGTTTCCGTGCACTGGAGAATGTAAACTCTCTTTCTACCAAATTATTATCCTTTTGCAATTAGGGGCTTTTAGGTAAAGATATCGGTATAAGAGTAACAGTTCTTTACTAAGAATATTAAAAAAGAAGAAAATACAAATGTAGTAATACAGAAAACACAATTAAGCAAGCAAACAAAGATCCTGGAAAAACCTTCATAGAGTCAGGGATATGACCTGATATCCTGTGTGTCAAGGTGTTGGAAGTAGTCCAAATAAATCCTGTTGGAGTAAGAGATGTGGTTCTGTGGAGTAGAGAGGATCCTGCAGACAGTCCAGTGGCGGTGAGATGGGTACAGTCTTCCTCTGTGGCTCTAGTGGAAAAAACAGATACTAGAGTCTAATTTTTATCTAGGTAGGAACAGTTGACTCCTCCCCCACACTGGTGGAGCATCTCACAATGGGATGATGGAATGTGTCATGTCATTGGTGGGCCTTAATGGCCCATTATCAGAAATGTCCTCCTGGAGGATGGATGGGTGGTGAACGATTAGAAACACTGCCCATCTGGTTTTAACAGCAGGGCCATTATCAGAAGACATCCACACCCCTCACCACTGGAGTTACAAGAGATAAGGAATAAACATCTGCCCAATGGCTTTCAATAGATGAAATAGAGTACACAGTTTTGAATTACATACCCTAAGACATTTGTGTAAAATATTTAAACAATAAAACAAAAATAACCTCCAAAATGAAACCAACAAGAAGTATCAAAGATGATTTTTATTAGAAGTGATTTGCAGAAATTGGCCAGCAGTTTAATGTTCCTGAAGCCCTCCAGTCACCATTCTCCTCACTGCAGCCTTGAGCTCCTGGTTCCTCAGGCTGTAGATGAGGGGGTTCAGGGCTGGAGTCACCACCGAGTACAGAACAGACAGGGCCAGATCCAGGGATGGGGAGGAGATGGAGGGGGGCTTCAGGTAGGCAAACATGACAGTGCTGACAAACAGAGATACCACAGCCAGGTGAGGGAGGCAGGTGGAAAAGGCTTTGTGCCGTCCCTGCTCAGAGGGGATCCTCAGCACTGCCCTGAAGATCTGCACATAGGAGAAAACAATGAACACAAAACAGCCAAATACTAAACAGACACTAACAGCAATAAGCCCAAGTTCCCTGAGATAGGATTTGGAGTAGGAGAGTTTGAGGACCTGTGGGATTTCACAGAAGAATTGGCCCAGGACATTGCCATGGCACAGGGGCAGGGAAAATGTATTGGCCATGTGCAGCAGTGAATAGAGAAAGGCACTGGCCCAGGCAGCTGCTGCCATGTGGGCACAAGCTCTGCTGCACAGGAGGGTCCCGTAGTGCAGGGGTTTGCAGATGGACACGTAGCGGTCATAGCACATGATGGTCAGGAGGAAATACTCTGCTGAGATGAAAAACAGAAAGAAAAAGAGCTGTGCAGCACATCCTGCGTAGGAGATGTTCCTGGTGTCCCAGAGGGAATTGTGCATGGCTTTGGGGACAGTGGTGAGGATGGAGCCCAGGTCGGTGAGGGCCAGGTTGAGCAGGAAGAAGAACATGGGCGTGTGCAGGAGGTGGCCGCAGGCTACGGCGCTGATGATGAGGCCGTTGGCCAGGAGGGCAGCCAGGGAGATGGCCAGGAAGAGGCAGAAGTGCAGGAGCTGCAGCTGCCGCATGTCTGCCAATGGCAGCAGGAGGAAGTGGCTGATGGAGCTGCTGTTGGACATTTCCTCACTCTGACCATGGAGTGCTGTTGACGAAGGACACAGTGACAAGTCAGGACAGACTTTGCTGAACAATGTCTAAGCCCTTTCTCCCAACCGTGCCTCTGCTGCTCTGTGCCACCCAATTTTCCTTTTCTCAGAGCTTTTCCTTCATCCCCATGCCTGGAGCTCTGCTGGGATCTGGCCCCGTTGCTGTGACGAGCAGGGGCTCTGCCCATGGACACTGAGGGGTCAGCTCTGCTCTGCAGCACTGGGGTCATGGGAACAGGGACAGGGGCCAGTCCTGGGCTTGGACTTCATCAGCCCAAACTGCTCCTGAGGCAGAGGAGCTTGGCAGAATCTCCTGTGCCAGGGCTAAGGAATGGTGATGGCCAAAGGCAGCCGGAGAGGGTTTCCTGCTGTGCCTAAGGGATCAGAGAGAATTGTGCAAGACAAGGGCATTGCCTGAAACTCAGTGAAGGGTGAGAGGAGCTGCTCTGTGGCTCCATCTGTCCCCAGCTGCCCTTTCTGAGATCCAGGGCAGTCCCTGTGTTCCCCTGAAAATCAGTCTGACACAGCTGAGAGCAGAGGGAGCCACAGCAGAGCTAACTGGCTCAGCCTTTCTCACAGTCTCAGCCCCACTCCTGGCCAAGTACACTCCTGTGCCCCAGTGTCCCCTGGAGGCAGCTCACAGCTTGGATGGCATCCCCAGGACACAGCCAGGGTCCTGTCCATGGCACTGCTGGAGGAGAGTCAGCTCATTCCCAGCATCCAGCCTGCCCTGCCCAGAGCTCCCTGGGGCAGAGGGAGCTGGGACACCCCATTTGTAGTGTCTTGGCATCGGGATCTGTTAAAAAGGTAATTATGGAATAGTTTGGTCTGGAGAGGAGTTTCAATATCCCAGCAGAGCTTGGTGGCACTTTCCCCCCACTGCCTGCCCAGGGCTCTGCTGCCTGGAGCTGTCCCTGCCTGCAGCTGCTTCCCTGTGCCCAGGGCTGGGCCCTGCCAGTGCTGCCAGAGCCCAGCCCAGCCCTGGGGGCTCAGCTCTGCCCTGCAGAGCCCTCCCAGCTCAGGCACTGCCAAGGGGCAGCTCTGGCTCTGCAGGCTCTGATGGCAACCTCAGAGCAACCCTGAGGAGGCTGGAAAAGTGACACTGGTGCTGCCTGCAAGGGACCCTCTGCTGATTTCTGTCACTGCCTGGTTTATTAAGATCTGAGAGAAAATGGTTTGATTTTTTTCAACCTGAACTGAGAGATGAATACCTATGTAGAATTTCCTATCCAGGCAACATAGAGCAGTAGGTTAATAAAGCAGGATTTTCCCTTTTATCTATCCTCTGCTAGAGGAAATATTCTGGAGTTAAATGTCATGCTGGGAGCAGTCCTGAACAATGCAGCATCCTCACCACACATGGAGAACATTTCCACACCTTACCAACTGTCTCCTTCCACCCAGATCTTGTCCTCCAGTGCTGTGGGCAGCTCCCAGGGCTGGCTGAGAGCTGTCCCTGGCAGGCAGCAGAGTCCCTGGCCCAGCACAGCGCCCTGGGCTGCAGGACCCTGCTCTGCAGGACAGCCCTGGGCACCCCTGGCTGCTCTCCACAAGAGATAATCACAGAATGTACTCACAGAGTCTGTAGGCATTGGGATGTTGCAGCTTTAGGAGATCCCTGCAGGAGCTGCAGCTGCCTTGTCCTGCAGCCAGAGGTTCCTGTGCCAAGGGCTGGGAGTGATTCTCCCACAGTCAGTTCTCAGCTCCTTCCCAGCCCTGAGTGACTGAAGCTCTCTGTACCTGTGTGCTGTGCCCGGGGTGGCTGCAGGCAGTGCCCCAGCCCTGCTGCTCCTCCCTGGGGAGAAGAGTTGCTCATGAAGAGAGATGTGTTTTTGAAGCTCTTCTTGGCTGCCAGGAGCTGCCTCTGTGCCAGGAGCCCGGCCCAGCTCAGCAGCACAGACACAGCACAAGGACTTTAATGACCCTCTTGGGGCTTTGTGCTGAGGCCCTCAACATCAGTCCCTGAGAGGGAGCTGAAGAAACCTCTCAAGAATTCCAAGTCGGAATCCAACTCCAAAGTTCCTTGAAGTTTAATGGGTCCCACTGAGGGACAGGACAGAGAAAGTGTCCCCAGGCCCCAGGCAGAGCAGAGAACTGGAGGCAATGATGGCAGGTTGGGACAAAGAGAAGCCAAGTCCTGGTGCCCTGGGGCACAGCAGCCTCTGTGCCACCAAGGGCTGTGAGGAGACACCTTGTCCTGAGGCCCTGGGGCCTCCTGGCACAGCCCCAGCAAGGCTGGGCACTGTCAGCCCCTTGTGCTGCCCTCAGCATCCCCCTCACATGCCAGTGGCCTCAAGGATGTGCTGGAAGGAGTCCCAGGGGAGCCTTGGTCAGCAATGGTCCTGGGGGGCTCCTGAATGCTCCCAGGGATTGCAGGTTTTTCAAAGGACTTTGGGTTTGCTTTTGCCTAGGAGTCTGTGAGAGGTTTGTACAATCATGGCCTCCAATTATCTGCTCTAATTAGTCCCTTGAGAGGCTTTGTGGGTAATGGCACTCAGTGGGGCTCATTAATACTTCAAGGAACTTCAGGTTTTTAAGGTACTTGGTATTTCCCTTTTAAACCTGACTCTGTGAGAGACTCTGCAATCATGGGCCCAATTATCTACATTAATAAGTCCCTTGGGATTCTTTGTCAGTAAAAAGAGTGGGGCTCCTTAATGCTTCAGGGTAGTCAAGGTATTGAAGAACTTTTTGGCACAAAACTGGGTCAAAAAAGAGTCTGAGAGGTTTGTGCAATCATGGCCCCAATTATCTGCTTTAATTAGTCCCTTGAGATTCCTAGCCAGTGACAACACTCAGTGGGGCTCATTAATGCTTCAAGGTACTCAGGATTAATTTAAGTACTTCTTTGAGGCACTGAGTCTCTGAGAGGTCTTTGTGCAATTCTGGCCTCCATTTCTCTCCTTCATGGGCTCCATGAAAGCCTGTGTTGGAGATGGACCTCTGTGGGACCCATTGATGCATTGAGACACTTTGGGTTTTTCCTCTGACTTTCACTCCTGGAAAGGTTTTTGAAATCTCCTCTCAGTCCCTGAGGTTCAAGGGCTCAGCACCAAATGCACCACGGGGCTCATCAGGATCAAGTCCTGACAAACCATGGTTCTGCCTTGAGCTCCCTCTGGTCTGGTGCCACTCATTAGGAAGTTTTCCTGCTGCAGTTATGGAGAAATATCGCAAAGAGCTTCTAAGAAATATGTATTCCTATTTTCAAGGATGTATTTCATTACTGTTCTCATTACACAAGAGGTGATTGCAGCATTCTGTGGTTGATACTGAACCAGTGTCTCCCAAGGAGGTCTGGCCAGCTCAGAGAACCTGTGCTTTCTGGTATGACCCAGCGTGGACAACCTTGCTGCGCATTGCCAAAGCACATCCTGTCTATTCTCACTCACCTGGGACCTGCTTTCCTTGGAGACCTGGCTGCACTTAGCCAAGGAAGGATTTTTTTGTTTTATTTTTGAAACAATTTAAAATGCCTTAGTTTCACCATTGAAAAAAACCTCCTTCCTCAAGTGTGTGCCAAGCCCAAGGTGCCACCAAGAGCACTCCAGTCCTGCCCTGGGCCAGGAGTGAGGGTGGATCATCATCCCAACCTGCCCTGGGCCATTGCAAGGGGTTGTGGCCATGGACACTGCACTGAGCCCACTGCACCAGCCCCTTGCTCAGGGCTGGTGTCAGTGCCCAGAGCCAGAGGGGAGCCCTTGCTGGGGGCTTGTGCCATGGCCACCTGCCCTGTGCCGCGCTGGCTGCTCAGGCGCCGCGGAACCAGCAGCAAACGGCACTGCCAGGGCCAAAGGCCAGCTCAGCCAGACAGAAAGGGGCAGTGCTGGGCACTGCTTCCATGGCAGCCCTCCCTGGGACACCACACCTGGGTCACCTGTTATTTTGGTTTAGGGTAAATTTGGGATAAAACTTCTGAATGGGGAGCAAATTTAAATGGCCCTTCCGCTCAACCGGTCTCGTAAAGAACTTTCTCAGAGAAAAGTGTAAAAATCTATTTTATTTAACAAATAAAGTGCATATAAGTATAAAGAATGAATAGTATGAAACCATAAAACTTTTTGTTCTGGAGTGAGATGGTAAATTGACAAAGTTCGTGCTATGGATGTAGCTTGGCTTTTTTTTTAGTTTTTAATTAGTTTTAGTTTTTCTGGCGCTGTTGGAAAATGCCAAGGTCCAGGCCTTGGTGGGCTGCAGGTGTA
>JAIXNV010000623.1:0-14142 GCA_020917445.1 Riparia riparia
AGCTGCAGGCTTCCTTTCTCCGCTGCCAGCAGTGATTAAGCTGGGCCGTGTTTTGGCCCCTTCTGCGGTGGTGTGAGCACATGCCCCTGCACTGCCGAGCTGCAGCTGCCCCTCTCCCCTGCCAGCGAGCGAGGGAAAGGGGCTCAGCCGGGCCAGGCTCTCTCTGTGCGGGCAGCGGCCCTCAGAGCCCCGGCCCGGCCGCCCAAAAGGGCAGCAAGGCCCGACCCGAGGCCGCCCACCACACACGATGTTCCCTCATTGCTGATTTCCAAAGCGAGAGAGAGGGCAGGCCAAAGCAGATTAGTTTTAAACGTCCCTTCCAAAGTCGCACAGACACTTCTCATCGGTCAACTTAGCTGTCAATATCCCAGCCTGCTTTCTGATAGTTCCTTGTCCTTCCCCCCAACCCACGCTACGGTCAGGGCAGGGAAAAGCATTTTACATTTCTCTATATCTAGAAAACAAAATTGTGCCAACCTATGATAATCAGAAGTTGTCCTCCTGGAGGATGGAGGGACGGAAAGAGATAAGAAACACTGCCCCACCTGGTTTTAATGGCTAGGCCATTATCAGAAGGCCTCTTCTTCCCTCCCTGCTGGAGTTAGAAGGATAAAACATCTCCCAAAAAACATCTTTCAACAGATGAAATAGAATACACATTTTTTTAGGTTACATAATCCAAGACAAAAACTTAGAGGAAATAAGTAGAAATCATTTCAATGTACAGAATAGCGTGATTTTTTTTTTTTTTAAAGGGTTTTTATAGTGAACTTTATAAAGTTTCTCTAAAGTATCTACCTTTGACCATGGATGGTGTCAGCAGGCCAACAACCCCAGGCACAAGTGGCAGCCTTCAAGGCAAGGCAGTTAAGACCACGTTTACTGCCATCATTTCTATCAATTGAAATGTTATAAATTCCTCTCCATACTCGTCATCATATTGGAATAAAATATGAAACATAGAAAGAAAAATTTGGGGATTTCTTTTTGATTAAAAAAAGAAAGTTTAAAATAAATGTTTTAAACTCCCACAACATTTCCTCTCTTTATCTCCCCCCCACCCCAGGCAATCTGAGATTCACAGGCACTCTGTGGATTCCAGCAAGTTTCAAATACTATGAGGAAAAACTGAAAAACCCAAACACAACAACCAAACCAACATCAGTTAGCTTTCTTCCCAGTCACTAAGGAAAGCTCCCCCTTCAAGCAAGGGCCTTAGGGTGCACTTGGCACTAAAATAAGACACTGCTTACTAAGCCATTTGAGAACTCTTGCCAAACACTTTTCTTTTCCCAGAGGAAATAAAAAGCCCAAAGGTATATTTAGAAAGGCTCAACTTAGCTTTGCTTATTAAATATTTATTTTGATAGAGATCACAGTAATGTAAGTTAAGTTTGATTCTAGTCACAAGCCCTGAACTTGGATATCATTTGGCACTTTTTAAAAATTTATTTAATGCACTAAGCAAATTTTCTCTTGCAACTGTATTATTCTGCTTTTCTTGAAGATCTGTGTCTAAAATACGCAGACACAGCAAGAGAAAAATCACCTTCAGATTGTGGAGACAGAAAACAAATATTATATTTCGTGCAATATCAACAGAAATGGTTACACTTCTGAACAGTAAAGTAAGCAGTGCACTTTCACTGGAGAAAGCTAAAATTTACTGGTGATATTTTTAGGTCATGGTGTCTGATCTGATTTATAGACAGAACTCTCTTTTTCTTTTACCTCAAGTTAAGTTATAATTATTCAGAATTAACTACAAGAAATAGCTGGAATTTGAACATTGGACTGTAATAATTTACAGGTAAGTAGAACATTAATGAGAAATGCAAGCTGTGACAAGACAAAAAAAAGAAGGAATATTACTCTCTTATTGTGGAATAATTTGTTTGAGCATCCATGAGGCATTGCACCTACTGGTCTATTGATTCCAGATTTTAAGATTATCAGTATAAAAAAGAAAACAAACTACCCAAAAAAATGCATTACTGGACTTGCATGGAGTTCTATCATAGCAAAACACGGTAGCAATGACATCATAATAAGGGAACCCCAGAGGAAATTGAACAGCACATTAGCAGTACTACAAACTCACATACAAGAAGAAAAAAAGTAAAATGAAGAATTTAAGGGGAGACTGAGATTGCCAATATCTTCAAAGTAAATAAATAAATCAGTGCAGACATTTCTGAAAAAAATGGGGAAAAGATAAGGGATGCTTGATGCTGCCAAACCACCAGCAACACAACACTGACTGAAGCAAAGTCAGTTTTAAAGTCAAAGGGAAGAGAAAAAGCTGTCCTTCATAACAGCTTATGTGGAGATTTAAAAAAATGTGGACAATGATAACAAAACTATCCTACAAATGAGCACAAATAGTTCATTAGCCTGACTAAGCAGATGCACTGAAAAATAAGTGCAAGGCTGATTTGTTTTTCACTATCTGTCACTTTTTATAACCTGCACCATGATGGAAATAAACATGTGATTTCTAGACGGCATTTGACAAAAAATCTCATTTGCCATAGTCTCTTAAAACTCCCCAGTAAAATTTCACTAATTAGATTTAATGGCATAGACCACGCTGGGATAGTTGCAGCTCCTAATTAGATGATTTGCCATGTCCTTCATTGTGTGACTTCTGAGAGAGATCAAACCAGCCCTCAGCAGCCTCTAAATACTGACTCCTTTTGAAATCGAAGCCCATGTAGTCACTGATGTTACTCACTCAGAATGAGAGGAAAGTTTATACTGGAAGGAGGTTCCAGAAATCATCCAGTCCAACCTCCTGCTCAAAGCAGAGGCAGCTCCAAAGCAGGATGGTATTATCCAGGGCATTGCCCAGACAAGTTTTGAAAAGCTTTGTGGATAGAGATTTGCCTGAGCTGTCTGGGTCCTGCTCCAAGCAGCTCTCATGGTGACAAGTTTTCTTCTGTGTCCAACTGGAATTTTATTTGCTGTGGCTGCCCCTGGATCCCTGGAAGTGTCCAAGGCCAGGCTGGATGGAGCTCTGAGCAGCCTGGGATAGCGGAAAGTGTCCCTGCCCATGGCAGCAGGTGGAACAAGATGAGGTCTAAGGTTCCTTCCAACCCAAACCATTACATGATTCTATCCCACAAGCAAGTGTGTCATCGTTAAACTTACTGAGGCCTTGAATGAAGGGGATGGGGTAAAGGGGACAAGCAACATCTGTCCCAACAGTCCTGTTCCGATGTCTGTCCACCAATAACCCCAAACTGGGAAACGTGGCTGGAATGATTTTTTTTTTTTTTTTTTTTTTTTTTTCCTCCTGCCACAAATCCTTTGCCATTCACTAAATTGGATATCTTTAAAGAGTCATAAAGGTTTTGTGCAAAATCCTCTAAATCTTTAGCTGGGGCAGTGAGAGAGACTAGACATCTATTCTGCACACCTGAATGATATGCAGTTTAAAATACTTCTCAGATATTTTGTTACCAGATTTGTTTGTTTGCTTTCAAATAACTTTCCTCTGGTTTATTCTCTTTCCAAAGCCTAAATTACAAGTGCCCCCTCAGCTACTAACACCTCTAACTTTTGTTTATCCAAACCACAAGGCATTGCTTTTAGCAGTGTGTAATAATTTCTGTCTCATTCTGTGGAGGCTGTTAAGCAGACAATGTTAATATAAATATACTCCCCTAAAGAGAAGATAGATGAAAATATAAACACATTCCCCTGGAGAGAAAGCAGTCAAGCCAGACAGCATATAAATACAACCCCCTAAGGGAGAAACCCTGGCAGACAGCTCTCTGTTAGGGTGAGCAAATGTGTTTATCAGTTCTACTACATTGGTTTTTTCACTACTTCCTCCTTTTTACCCCAGCCAATTGGTTCATTTTCGATCCTCCACCTGATTGGCTTCCCTATAAAATCCTGTTTTGTCTGGCTCTCTGGCACTTCGTCACTGGACTCCGAAGAAGAAGAAGCTGAATAAAGCCTCCTGTGATACTCCATACGAAGGCGACATCTCTTCCTTCAGCTCTTCCTCGAAGAGCAGATTTCACTAAAGAGCTTAAAATCAATCAGCAGGCAGAAGTGTCTGTGCCTCTGAGACATCCTTCTAAGGTTGCTTTTCCAGGAAGGTCGCTGTGCTGACTTAAAGGCAAAACCAGCAAGAGACTCCAAGTCAGAAAAAAACAATTTAATAGGAGAGAAAAAAATAGGTAAAATAAACTAAACTAAAATAAAACACATGCAATAGTACAAAAGATCACTGACAGAGTCAGAATACAACCTGACACCGTGGTGGTAGCAGTCCAGATGAAGTGGTCTTGTTGAAGAAGTGTTCCCGCAGAAAGGTCTGGTAGCTCTTGTCCTCTGGGAATCCAGTGGGTAAGGCTGCCTCTGCTGTCCCAAATCCCAGATTGTATCCAGGTGGGAATGCTTGGCTCCTCCCCCTGGGCACAGCATCTCACAATAGGCTGATATCATTTTATCAGTCTTGCAATGGGTCCTTGATTGCCCATTAAACAGAGATAGCTCCTGGAGGGAGTTATCTATGAGTCATGCAGCAGGGCATTGATGGGCCATGAACAGAAGAGAGTCTGGAGGGAGGGGGCAAGGGAAACACTGCCCAGCCTAGCTTCAACAGCTCATGTAGATGGTGATAGAATACATACCTTGGGCACATCTGACATTGTAATCTAGGACAGTCGTGGCACGCTGACCACCATCTGCCACAACATCATTCTTCCTCCATTTTGCTACAAAGCTGCCTTATCCCACTGGGATTTGACCAAACATATCTATAGCAGTAGAGCCTTCCAGTTCTTCAACAATATTTGATTATCAAGGAAGAGAAACCAGGAAGAGAAGGGGTTGCTTTCAGGAATCACTATTTATGTATTTGCCAAAAATAATGGTATCAGGGATGAAATTCAGTTGCACATTACTATTCTTTTTCTGAACTGCAAGAACCCAGTAGGAATTCTATAGTGAATTTCTTTGGTTTTCTAAGGAAACTGGATGTAAACACAGACTTCCTATGCTACACCAGGTACATCACACATATTTTTGAGTACTGAGATCTTCTTTAGAGCCACATTTCCAGTGAGTTCTAAACATGACACTAAATATTTGAATATAAACCACTGGCAAAAGTTCTGGTCATACACATTAGTGACTTTTTTTTTTTTTTTAGCTTGACAGCAGATATGTCCTCCCTGCCTCAACTGTCACTTAATCCTCATTCATTTTAGTTTTTGCAAAATGGAAAGAACACAGATTGCTGTTGCACTGATGACGGAGACAGAAATGTGAAAAGCACACACTGAGATTATGCAGCAGCAGCCAACGTTTCTTGTGGGGCAGCCCCTTATACAGGGGCTTCAAATTTCCTGCGTTTACAAACCCGATTGGTTGTGATCTTAGTACCACCCAGCTTACTTGACCTGTGTGCATCCATGATTCATAGGGATTGGCTGAGGTCCCCTTGTTTGAGCTTGAATTCAGCCAATCACTTTCATACCTAGGGACTTGTTTACCTCTACCTGCTAATGAACTAGGCTGGTCAGGTTGGTATCTGTTAAGCCAGATTATCTGTGCATCTGTAGAACAGCTATAGCTGTCACGGCTCCCCCTTTCTGTTTTTAAAAAAATGCAAAGTGTTCTCTGTCATCCCTCTGCAAGGGCCCTTTGCAGAGAAGGTGACAGGACAGCATGATGACACATGATTCTATTTAACTCAACAAGCCTAGCCTCTCCCAGCTGGCGATGCATCCCATGTATCATTGAAGATGTTGCATTCATGTCCAGGAGCTGTCAAATAGGACTACCAACAACACAACTTTTTAAATTGACGTGCTGCAGCTCATTACTTGGAAGCTACAAAATTACAACTTAACTCTATGAATGAGACACATTTCAACCTTAGAACCCTGGGAAATCAAATCAACAGGGAAAACAATCCAAACTAGGTCAGGTCTGTGATTCTTATTCTTATATAAAAATCCTTAAATCCTCATATCCTTAAATATATAAAATCCTTCCAATAGTGTCAAGTGACCTAGAGTATAGAGAGCACCAGTCATTTCCCCTTTCTCTGTTTAAAAGGAATACATATTAAAGTGCTGTGTGAAGGCTTCATGATGTTCTGTTCTATTACTGAGTGGGGAAACACCAGTTTAACACACCCCATAGCTGTAGGAATAGTTTTGTGATTAGTGAGGTACACAACTGCTTTTGAAAGTACCACTCACTAAACTAATTCAAAACTATTAGAGGAAACATGCTAAGTCATAGTTAGGTTTTATAAGTCACATCTTAGGAATAACACATTCTTGTGTTAGTAATGTCTTTTCTCAAGATATTTCAGTAAAATCATAAGTTAATTGTCACTCTAAGTATCTCAGGTCTAGATTTTAGTCTACCTCACCCAATGATACTTCATTAGCCAAGTGAACATAAAGCATCCATCCTGGCTTGGGCCTCCGTTTCCTCTTGAATGCTGCAGCACTTAAGTCTGACAAATCAGCACTTCCATGAGCACTCACCCTGCAAAAGTTAATCTTGGATAATAGCCAAGGACTTAAGACAACAACATTCCCTTGCATAAATCAAATCATATTTCAAAGAAATTAATATCTTAGGAATAGTGTACAAAAGAAACTAACATACATTGTTGAAAGGAACTGTAAAATGCCACTGAAATGCAAAATACTTCTGCTAATACTGCTGTTTGAAATACCTTTGAAGTAAATTTAACAAAACCTTTATAATTATCACATCTAATTATCACATTACATGTGATAACTAAAAATAGTTATCACATCATGTCAAAGAAAATTCTATAAAGCAATGAAAAGCATGTATATTTTGCTTATAATCCTGGAATTTTGTTCCTCAAAAGCTGTTAAGTTTCTCTGTTAGCCTATTTGCAAGGCACCTGTTTGTCCTAATACATTTCCCTTTTGACTGCAAATAAAGCATTGAACCTTCCTTTAAATCAAGCCATATAATCTCAACATATAGTGCTAGTTATGCACAGGTTTGACTGTACTCATTGTCTCTAAACAAGGTCCCCCTAGACATATAAACTTGCAAGCTGTTATCTAAATGTACAAACACTTCCTTTGCTAAACCAAATTAGTGCATTTATGTTTGCTTTCATGGTCTTAAAATATTCTTTTCAGGGCCTTTAAAACAAGTAGTGACTTTGAATTCTAAAATATTATAAATATTAAGAAAGTCCATGTTTCAGTGAAGTCACCTTCTCTCTGAAAGAGACTGATGACACCATGTATGCCACCCACCACACTGGGCAACCAACTGGGTCATCCACAGGTTATTAAAATATTAGAGATATCACATTTATTTCTTAGTAAGAAAATGTCCCTTAAACCTACATGCTACACTGCAATCCAGAAATGGTAACACTGTATAAAATCTAATTTGATCTATTTTTAAACTCTTAATGACTTTCAGTCCTTTGTGCCGAATATTTATGCCATGTAGATAGAGAGCAGAATTCAACAATTCCATATTTTCTGTGTAACTATCTCATGTTCCAATTCATGACTTTGGTATACTAAGAATTTTAAAGACTTTTAGAGATAATTACCATACAAATTGCACAAATACAATAGAAAAGGTCAAATTCAAAACCAAAACATTATTTTCTATTCTGGACTTATTTTAAACTTTCATTCTAGGCTTTCATACTTCCACAGAATCTGTTTGTTTTCTACGATTTATAGTTTTGAGACTCCAAACAAGGCTATCATTGCAGGCTGACATTAATTACAGGGGATATATGACACAGTACAGGGATTTATAAGTTTATGCCTTGGGTTTTGCTATACCTCTTCCTTTGAAGGATTTATGAATAATCATCAAAACCAAGATGACAAAATTAAGTGTTATATTGCCATTGTTCAGAGTTATTACAAAGTATGTCCAGTCAAAAATAAGGTGATAAAGTCCAGGCAAATATTATATAATAAAACTTTCCCCTTACAAGCATATCTAATAGGTACTTGCTTTTATGATAACTTTTTGTTGTGTCCAATGCTTGAAAACTTTATTAAAGTTTTCTTTAATGTTTCTAATGTTTCAACTCCACAGCAATCAGGGTTCACCCCTACATGCCAGGCAGCTGAGCTGCCAATAAGCAGCCACGATGGGCTGTAGTGGCTGTGGTGGCGGGTGGCTGTCTGCCACCTCCAAGCAGCTGCGGCTGGAGTGGAGTGTCCTGGACCCACCGCCCTCTGCCCAGCCCCGCGTACTGGCACCAGCCCTCTCTGCTCCTGTGACTTATTAAAGAAATATGGGTATTGATCTGGTATCGATACCCAACTGTGATGGGCAAAAACTCTCTAACAGTTTAAATTTAGAAAGTGGATGTTTATTAAGGCCAGGCAGCACGTGGGTTAGCTCCCTAATATGCACTGCAAAATTCACAGGTAATTACAAAGTCTTTTATTTACAGAAGTGTTGAATACCCAAATACAAATACATATTCATACCCCTGTCACCTCCCATTCCTTGTTTCATATGCTAATTGACAAAAAGGCTATTAAGCATGCTTAGTTTGTTTCTTAAAATGAGTCCGGGGTCTAAAATGAAGAAGTAAGATGAGTCTTCCTCGTCCTGACCTTTCTACCTTTTCAAGGCATTTGTGACATATGAATCCTTGGTAGAACTTACAGTTTCCTGCGTTCAATGGGTCCTTTAAGCAGGAAATCTGCAGCTATCTTATTATCCTATTGACCACATTTTTGTTTTTCATTACAATCACAGCTACATAAACATAAAGCTAACAAGCAATGAGTTACTAAATTCAGGATAGCTTATCTAAGATCCGGCTTCTGTTAACTGTGAACAAAGCTTACCTATCTACTTCAGCTAATTCAGTAACTTATTATCTTAACTTTCCTAAAATCCCTAATTCTTCAAATTTAATGTCTCACCTGCAGCAGGGGTGGATCAGCGCCAGTTCGGCATCGGCACTCATTGCAGCCCCACTCCATTCAAAGGGATCTGGCTGTTGGAGCACCCTCTGGCCCTGGGGAGCTGCAGCTGTGGTGCCAGCTCGTTAGTGGCGGCCCCCTTCCCAAGCGCTGGCAACCAACAGGGATGGGCTGTTTGGGGCTCCTCAAGATGGCAGCTTTCAGCACAGTTAAACCCGCCAGGGTCGAATGGAAAACTACAGTGCCACTCTGAATCAATAGTGGTGAGGTCGTCTTTTCCAGTATATGCTGAGTCTTGAATCGGTGTGCGCCCTAGGGGCTGCTCAATCTCCAGCAGCAGAGGCACAGTCATGGCAGCAGCAGTGGTGATTCTGGGGTCCCCAGGTCCACTGTTACTTCTGGGTATGACGTTTATCTGTGGCACACGCAGATAGAATGGCTGCGCAGGTATGGTTGGGGCAGCTGTAGGGTGCTCTGTTTCCATGGAAACTGTGTAGGCTGGTCAGGTTGGTATCTGTTAAGCCAAATTATCTGTGCAGCTATAGACCAGCTATAGTTGTCACAGACTGCAGCTGTTTTCTTATTTTATTTTTGATTTTCATCAGAACTCCTTATACCATCAACATTCCCCATTTCTTTAGTGTACCAGTTTCCTGGAATTTGCTACTCCATTTTTGACTCCTTAGTTTCATATGCTTATATAATACTTATATAATACCATCACAATTTTCTATTGAAAAAATCCTTATAAGGATTTTACATAAAACATCTAAATTTGTTTAGTGAAAGATTAGAAAGATGTTGGGATACAAATCCCTCTGGGCCTCATTCACACAGGCTCAGAAGCACTCAGAAATTTGAGGCTTGAATTAAAATCATCAGAGAAACTAAAATATATAAATCCATGCAGACATGAGGTAGAAATATAAGTTTATTTTTACAGAAGTGGAGAATATTTTAAGTGCCTTAAGCAAATAAGAGACTATTAGTTAGTAAGAAAAAGCCCTAAAGCCTAGTTTAAAGTTCAGTAGCATTACATTTTACAATGTTAACTAAGTTCTAGACATAACAAGAACATGATGTAGCTTTGTTAGCATTCCTAAATGGAATAGGTGGAACTATGAACATAGAATTTGTTGAATTTTGCACACTCTCATTAGGTTTGGATAGGTCCAGCAAGACAATGGTGGAATCGTGTTTCTACCTGATTGGGTAAAAGTAGAATAAAAATGAACCACTTTGAGAATGCAAGAGAACACATAGATCACAGATGGATGCTGCTGTTTTTGCTGCTGCTGCTAAGCTGCTGCCACTTCTGGTTGGGACTTGGGGACTCTATGCTAGAAGGCTTTCTGCATATAATGGCACGAATTGTAACAACTCTGACTTCTTGAGACTGATTTAGCCATGCAATAAATAACTTTTACAATTACCCAGCTTCTTTAGTCTTCTATGAAGACCCCCATCATCTCAACGGAAAGACAAATATTTTTTCCAAGTATAGTAACAAGAACTTGAGAAGAGTAAGTCCAAGTCCAGGGACTTCTGGAGTGAAAGGTAAAGAGGAGCTAAATTTAGGGATTTAAGTGTTTGTGTTCACAGACCTTACATAAGGTGATGATGATCCTAATCTGCTTTATTTGGGACTGCATGCATGGGTTTGAATATAATTTCCCATCCCATTGTCACAGCAGAGTTTACCAAAACCCAGGATTAGTGGTTAATGTCTGCTTTGCTCAAGGTTCATTAGGTGACAGTACAATAACAGTAAGGTACACTGTGGATTGCCTATGGACTTCCCAGGGAAGCCAATTGCTCCTTGTGGAATTAGAAAACACTCCCAGAACACAGCCAGAGCAATGGCCAGAGTGTGGTTCATTCCCTCATCTGGGAAATCCTAATCTCAGTCTTGGGACAGCACATAAAGAAGTGGATTTTTATGGGATATGGGGTTGTAATTGTTAAAGCTATTAAAGATTATCTTTACCAGAAAGCCCTGTAGGAGGGCACAGCTGCAGGCTTGACGATTGAAGGTTGGCTGGGGGGGTGAGAGGCAGTTATAAGGAGGGGCACGTGAACAGCATGTGAGTGGGAAGCTGAACTGGGCTATAAGACACATGGACAGCAGGCTGCAGCTGATCCAGCCAATGGGTGCCCTTCTTCTGTTGAGTTTTGGCTATATGTAGAAACTAATAGTATAAAAGGGGAGTGTTTTCTGCAACTAAGTGATTTCCTTCCTTCACATGCACAAGGGGATCCATGTGTCGTCGTTACACCATTGCTACAGATTGGAGTTTGGACCTTCAGAGGATACAACAGCACTGACCAGTGCAGAAAGGCCAGAGGTCCCCCTGGATAATTCCCTAATTCAGGGAGGCTATTGCTCCCTGCCACAATGCAGAGATTGTGTGCATGATCCATGGCACATAAGATACATACAAAGCAATTCCTGGGTGTACCTGGTGAAACAACCTTGAGCCTGCAGCCACCATTAGTGGAAGTGCCCAGGGCAGTCCCCACAAAGGTCATTCATAAAGCACATTGCAACTCATTGCTTTGCCTTTGAGCACAAATTCAATTACTTCTATTTTGCAAGTCAGGATCTTCAGCAGCAGCACACAGCAGAAAGCAAAACATACTTAGGTGACACTTCCTTGACTGCAGGCAGATCTGATTAATGAGGCAGGGCTGGAATTAACTTTTTTCTTCACATCAAGATTTCCTGAGTTGTGCAAAATTCCCCTTCTGATGCTGTTCATTCCCATTTAACTCCCGCCAAGCATGCTGAAAGCTAACAAACTTCTCAAGCTGCACCAGCCATCCATCCATGTCTTATTATCCCTGGAAATATAATGAGAAATGATTTTATATTAATGGCTGCAGATCTATCTCTTTAGGTTGGAAATGTAACTCTTGCTGCAGTTCCAACTAACTGAAAACATACCCAGTGACTTCAGCTGATGGAAATCAGAGGAATGTGGATATCTTAAAGACAGCTTCTTATAAACATGAAATTTAAAAATGTTCAGTGCTTGGATTAATGCTGGAAGCACTGCTTCTTCGTGCTAGCAATGTTCCTCACACACACAGCCACAAAGAATTAAACCAGCTATCAGTATAAGTAACTGGTTAAAAAAATAAGTCTACTCAAAATTAGGCAAACTCTTTCCAAAAACATTTAAATTACTACCAGTGTTTAAGGATTCCAAGGTCAGTTAGTGACATCTTGTGCTTTTTCCTGCTCCATGGACAGTCCTGACAATGCAGCATCACATCACTGCACTAACAGAGCAGTCCCAGCATATTTCATTTAAAATATTCATTTTCTAGTTACATATAGATACAAAATTCAAACCACAGGGAAGATGTGGCTGTTGAAAGAACCCAAAGGGAATCCCAACGCTGCATTGGAGCCCTCCATGGAGCTCCCAGGTCACCTAGTCTACAGATGTCTGTAGCTCTCTTTGTACCAAGGCAAACTCTTAAACTAATCAATCCACACACAGGAAAAACTTACATTGCCCAGTGAAACTTAATATTTAAAAAGATGAAAAAGTTATTTGACCAAAAAGACTAAAAATAAAAAATTAAAAGGGAGGGGAGGCGAGGGGAGAGGAGGGGAGGCGAGGCGAGGCAAGGCGAGGCGAGTTCATTCTTCCCATCAGCGACAACGTTTTCCTGCCTAACCCTATAACCACGAATACAGTATTTTTTACATTATTTTCTTCATTTCTTTGTGTTACTCATCTACATGAATTTATGCACAACCAGAATTGTGAATGCCAATACAACCTGTTATAACAATATTAAATATATTTTTTTCCTGAATTGGATTCTACTGATTTTCTTCTCTATTTTAAAATAGTTTAAGGAGAGCAAATGTGTCTTGGTGCACCACCCTTTCATCTATCTTTAGATTATTCCTCTTGACTGAACCTCCCAGTCCTAGGTATATTCAATTAATATACTCACACCTCATTATGATTTTCCCTCAAAGATATTAACTTCCATTTCCAAGTGATGCTCTCAGTTAAGAGCTCAGGTTGTCTGCAGTACCTAAGCCAAGGCAAATTAAAAAACACAAATCTGTTAATGCAGTAATAAGTGCTCCCAAAGTAATTTAATTATGTTAAAACCTACACAACCAGAGCACTTGAAGGACCATGTTACCAAGGTATATTTCCCAAATAATATTAAGGTTTGTATATTTTAAAAAGACATGCATTTCCCACAGGAACATACCCCAGCTGGAGTTCAAGTGTCAAGGGGGAGAGTTCAGAAAGTACGTTTGGATTTCAACACTACTAGAAATATTAAGAGTAGAACAAGAAACTCCTTTATCTTTTTCTAGCTGGAAATTCTTATTTCTTCTATGCACCTTCAACAAGCCATTGAAAAAGGAAAAAGAAAAAAGCATTTCCTTAAAATTCTATTAAATATTTCTGGTGGTCGTATGCTGAAATACATCATTATAATAATGGACTTTTTCTTTGAGCCATATGGAAAAGTGAATTGAAGTCCTACTCAAAGATTAATATTTTATTCATTAAGGTAATAAGTTGCATTTTTTCATCTAATTATTTAAAAGGCTGCTTACAAATCTTCCTCCAATGTACTGAAAATTATTTTTATAAGGTTAATATAGACACGTTAAAGTTTGCATTAACAGAGCCAACAAATAATGTGTTTTCCCTTGGAAAATGTTGTTACAATAAGTATGCTTTATCAATAATATATCACAAGAACTCTGCTGTGTCTTGATTTGAAATCTAAAACTCATTCATTATTGACCAGAACTGGGAGAAAAAAGGAAATATTATATTTGAAGCTGCATATGGCTACATTTAAACTAAATTTTAGGTCTTTACATATTCAAATTAAATTGTTCATAACAATGCATTGTAGTATTTTGAAGAGCAGGTCAGAATCAGGAATTCAATGTCTCAAATATGAGGGAGCATAAATCACAAAAAGCATAACCTCAACAATCTCTGATTTTTATAGTGCTATGAACAACCTGCAATTAAAAACAGATAAATTATTTATACATTAGAAATCTCATTTAATTTTCATTTCTTCTTTCTTGGACCAAGAGGAGTGAAAAAAATCTAAATTATCTGTAGCACAAAACATAAAAAGTACCTGCGATTTTGCATATGGCTATAGGACTTTTTTTTTTTTTTTTTTTTTTTTTTTTTTTTTTTTTTTT
>JAIXNV010000624.1:0-20611 GCA_020917445.1 Riparia riparia
CCTCTCCTCTCCTCTCCTCTCCTCTCCTCTCCTCTCCTCCTCACTAGTGCATTATTTCCCATAAACAACTGCATATCCTGATCTTTATTTCCCGTCCAACGCCCTCGATGAACCATCAATGAAATATTTCTGTCCTTTAGATAATTCCATCTCACTTAGATCATGTCTTATTTTAGTTTGTCACTCACTTAACTCCACACAGTCATAAATCAGCTCCTCAGTTGGCTTCCCACATAAAAAATTGAGCAGGGTTCTGGGCAGGAGTAACCTTAAGCTTCAGTTGGGGGGACTGTAACACAATATCTTCATATTTTAATATCCAGCTAATAGTAAGCCACTTTTCTGCTTTCTGATGTAAGATGACTGTCACAATGCGCTTGAACAAGCAGGGGTTGTGATGGTTCTTTTAGATCTCAGAGTGCAAAACACAACACAGAGGATTTCAGTATTAGTCAAAACAAATGCCAAAAGTAAAAAAAAAAAAAAAAAAAAACAAAAAAAAAACAAAAAAAAACCAAACCAAAAAGTACAAAAAAACCCCCCGTGACCACAGCAAATGCGATAGAGGGATTAAGAGTGAGAGAAAGAAATAGAGAAAGAGAGAGAGAGGAAAGAGGGGATATAGCTACCAAAGGTGGAGACCAAGTCCTCATGGTCCAGTCGATGGATCCGCCTGTCACGTTGGGGAGAATCTCTCCAAATCTCTGGTTCACTCAGGGGTTGTTATCATAGTCCTCCATCGCAGGGGGAACAGGTAGTCCCTGTTCTCAGCAGTAGATGAGAGCCATTGTCTTCTTGGTCCAACGAACACACCTGCAGGCAAATATCTCACTTTGGTTAAGTCAGCCCCAGCCCCCGTACTGGGGTTGTAGGGGTCTCATGTCTCAGTCCTTCAGAGAAGATTTGTACAGAGGTCTCAATCTCAGTCCTTGAGAGGGGGCTTTGATCTCCATCTGTCATGGTGGATGTGGAGCAGATGAGGGATTTTCTGTGGGGGACAACCAAAGTTACCCCAGAAAGTCAACTTGGCCAAGAGGTTGGGAAATTCATAGGCTATTGTCGTGAAGCAGGGACCGAAGAGCAGGTGCAATCTTCAGGTACAGAAACTGCCATTCCACTGCTCAAAGCCCGTGTACCGTGGCGTGGTGACACAGGAAAATGCACCTGCAAACGATTGGCGAGCATCCACCTGGAGCAGGCCAGAACTGCCGTGGGGTCCTCGGGGTCCTTATGACAATTGTGAGGCAAATGAGGGGAACTTCAGACCAACTCTTACACCAAGTCCAGGGTGCTCAATGGCCAGTCAGTTTGATGACTGAGTGTGGCTCTGGACGCTTCCCTTGGTGCGTCTCCAAGGCATGGAATGTTGGAGCTGCCCCCAGCCGTGGTGTCACAGAGATGGGAACCTTGGAGCTGCCAGCACGGTGATGTCCCAGAGAGGGGAACGTTGGGGCTGTGCCACTCCTGGCCTGGCCCCAAGAGCTCTGGCAGCACCTAGAGGAGACACCAAGGCTGAGCTGGGAGGGAGGCAGCAGGATCATGGAGTGCAGGCCCCTGCCCTGCACAGACAGCCCAAGAGTGGCTGCATGGGCATTCCCTTGGAGTGATGTCCAAAGGCTCCTGGAGCTGTGGCTGCCTTGCAGCTGTGAGCATTGCAGTGGCTGCAGAGCTGTGGGGAAAGGTCCCGGCCCTGGCTTGGGGCTGGGCCAGTGGCCCAGGGTGCAAAT
Organism: Riparia riparia; assembly: GCA_020917445.1. Taxonomy (NCBI): domain Eukaryota; kingdom Metazoa; phylum Chordata; class Aves; order Passeriformes; family Hirundinidae; genus Riparia; species Riparia riparia. The sequence continues at coordinate 1,728 of JAIXNV010000624.1, forward strand.
GAACTTGAGCTGCTGCCCCAGAGCAGGGAAGAGCAGGAATTGCTGGCTGGGAGAGACTCTTGCCAAGGGCCTGCAGCACCAGGACACAGGCCATGGCTGGATGCTGCTTGGGGCCAGGGTGAGCTGGGATGTGGGGATGGACTTGTTCCCTGGGAGGGCGGTGGGGCATGGCAAGGTGTAGTGAAAAGTGAGGATTGCAGTGTGAGGGGGTTTGTGATATTTAGGAGAGGTAGGGATCACAAAATGACGGGCTGTGAAATGGACCAACATGTGCCAATATTTCTCCAATTCAAACACTGTAATCAAGCTAGAAATAAAAATAAAGGAAGGAAGGGAAACTATCTTGAAGAAATGCAGTTTTAAATTGAAAAATTGAAAAATTTGAAAGCATGTGAAAATCAAAAAGTTAATGGGCTGACAAGAAGTGAAGGGAGAGGGATGGGAGCTTGCCCTATTAATCGTCATTGAAATTGCAAGTTTATATTTCCTTTCCTGAAAGGAAGTATTTTCTCTGAAATATTTAAAATAGGAAACAAAGTCTAACTCAGGAAAGGAGATATGATGAGAAACAGTGTGAATGAAAACAGACAAAATTTGGAACTGTGATATATGTCCTAAAGTTAATTCGTGTTAAAAGATATAAGATGTAATTCACCCCCTATAAATATAAGTTCTATTTCTATTCAAATCTACTATGGGTTAACTGAGACAAAAGCTGCACAGAGAGGGGTACAAGGAATTTCCTTTTGCCAGAGATTACACAGGAGGGACAGGAGAAACTATGCTAAGAATTACACAGGAGGGACACAAGGATACCTCTGCCGGGAATCGTTAAGGGGAGAACAAAGACAACGGAAAAGGGAGATGAAGAACCCAGAGAACCAAACAATTACATCAGATTGATATCTCATCCGTCTCCTCCCGACATTAACATCTCTACACCACACCTGGACATGACAATTAAGGACATTGTCTCCCCGAGCAAATCCTTTCAAACACCAGAACCCGAACATGAATATCTAATGAGGCTGCCTCGGATGAGGGAACCTCAGAGCCCCTCTTTTCTCTCAGTGATCCAGTGTATAAAAAGAGACAGCTCCAAGCCAGAAATGTGAACTTGGGGGGTGACATACTGACAGAGTGTGTTACCGCGTTCACCCAGTGCCGATCTCAGGCTCGATGCTGTCCTTTTAATTGTGGCTATCAGAGACTGTCATTTTGTCTCTCAATAAAATTCTAAATTTTGATTTATAAAATTTGCTCCATCGTATTTATTACAATCTGGTGACCCCGACGTGATTGGTGTGATATTGGGACCCTCGGACCCCTGTCTCTGACCAGGAGGCACCCTGCTGAATTCAGCGGCCTGGCAGAGCCGGCGGGGCTGTGTGGAACCGATCGGCCACACGACAAACTTAAAACCAAAAAGCCACACTTAAAAGGGATCTAGGCGAGGTCAGAGCTCTCAGGGAACTCGGGGAGGTCTGAGCAACAGAACCTCCAGAGCCGCGGCGAAGAAGATCAACTCGTAAAAATCTACATGCACAAAGAGCCCACGCAGGAAAAGGATCGTAAGTATTGCGTGGTTGAATGGGAGTGACCGAGCGTATGAGTGAAATGTGATTTTATCACGAAGTGAGTGGGGACCCCAAAACCGCAGTTCCACTTCTCCGCAAGGGGTGTGGTCGGTTGCGGGCGAAGCAAAAGTTTCGGGAGAAAAAACACGCACCTCACACGTCAAGCCCAGAAACTCGGGGAGTTTCAGAGCGGGGATTGGTCACAGGAAGGCTGAAAGGGAAGGGTACATCCTCACAGGAGTTCCAGGACTGGTAAACCTTTCAGCCTCGGACCAGGAACGGTCCAGGGGAGAGTAAGCAGGAGAAAGAGAGCTCGTAATCAGCAGGAAAACCCCAAGAGGGATCGATCACCCTTAAAGGGCCAGTAACTGGTGAACCGACACTATGGGACAAGGGAAAAGTAAACCCAAGGAAAAGGTCACAGGGAAGTCCAAGAAGGGAACTGTTAAAGGAATCCCTGAAATCCCGACTGAAAGTCCTTTGGGGTGGATGTTAGAACATTGGGAGGAATGTTCTATGAGAAAAAGGAGGTCTAAGAAACAAATGATACACTACTGTAGAGAAGTGTGGGGAGGAGTTGAAGTTCAGGACCATGTAATATGGCCCGTCTTTGGGACATTTGAGGACTGGATTTGCATGACTTTAGTGAATTATGTGAAGGAGGGAAGGAGTAAGGAGGAACATGAGTATGCACAGATCTGGGAAAGAATCGATGCTAGACTTTTACCAGTGAAACTAAGGGGTCCTGGGACCACCTCAGGTGATAGGTGGGAGCCTTTAGATAACCTTCCCCCACCTTACCTTGTGCCCTCGCCCCCTCCCCTTCCAAACCAGGGAAACCCACAGGACCCCGTGGGAGCAGGGTTCCCCTCGGGACAAGGGGCCCCCGGCCCCGTGCCACTACCCTCCGCCCCTCCTTTGGAGCCACAGCCCCCACAAGCTGTGGCTCCGTTTCCACCAGCCGGACTCCCTCCTCCACTGGAACCCATGCCAGCTCCCCGACCATCTCAAGGAATGCCACAATCTCTCCCAACCCCGACCCCTCTCCTCAATGCCCAGCCTCTTGAGCTAGACTTAGCGGCATTCCTCAGTCCTCCAACCCCTGCTCTGCCGGTTTCATTAGAAGCTAAGCACACTCCACCTGCTAGGAGGACTAGGAGACAGTTAAAAAGACTAAACGAGGTGGAAAGTGAAGGGGAAAGTGATAAAACTAACCTCTTCCCTTTAAGAGAAGTGCCTACATATCCCGGTGTTTTTGGTTTTGTAAATGTTCCGATTAATACTAACGATGTAAGGGCCTTTAAGAAGGAAATGGGAAAACTTATGTGTAGAAATCAGTTTGTTGGTGACCACTTGTGGAAATGGTTTTTCCCTGCCGCGGCTGCTGTGGCTGTTGTGGACTCCAGGACGATGTATATAAACGTAGGCAAGAGATCTCTGAAGTTAGGCTTTAGGAGATGAGGTTGTAAGGGATGTGAGGCCTTGCTCTGAGCTGCCAGGCGCAGCTCGTGGCAAGGCCTAGGAGGTGGGGGTAGGGAATGGAGGGGGGTAAAAGCAGAGAGCAAAGAGAGCAAAGAGAGAGAAGTGTCAAAGAGTGAAGAGCGAAGAGGCAGAGGCAAAGAGAGAGTCAAAGAGGATGGGCCACCTTTGCAGCCCCCTGATAAGGGGTCTCCAGGTGGGCCGGGACAGGACCTGTGCCAATGGGGTTACAGATACCTGATACTTCAGGGGAGGGGTACAGGTGTGGGATGAACCATTGGGGGGTGAGACAGGACATTCCATTTGACCTGGGTCTGGCTGCAGGTAACCTTCAGCAGGTCACAAAACTGTTTTCCTATACATCCAGTATCTAATACATCTCAAACATCAAAACTTACTTTCAGTTTTATCTCATTTACAGGTTTTACATTCTCAGAATATAGGCAATCATATTTATAGGGTTTTTTGGCTTCATCCTCCCCAACACTTATGGATGACCCCTTGGGAGTATCTGAGAGGTTGGACGAGTTTTTGGGAACCAGTATTTATTCGTATGAGGATCTCACAGCAATCCTAAGGTCTTTGTTTAATAATGAAGAGAGAGAGATGATAAGGCAAGCGGGGATGCGGGACTGGGAATGGAGGAACCCTCAGAGTATGCCTGGGGATCAGAAGTGGCCAAGCCAGGATCCTCAGTGTAATGCACAGACCGAGGAGGGTAGAAGGAATATGATTGACATGAGGAACATAATAATCCAGGGAATTAGGGAGGCGGTACCTCAGGGACAGAATCTGAGAAAGGTATTTGGGGAGTTTCAAGGGAAAGAGGAGACCCCTACAGAGTGGTTAGAGAGATTAAGGAAAAGTCTCCAAGTATACTCTGGGACGGATCCTGATTCTCTGGTGGGGGAGGTGCTGTTGAAAACCCAATTCGTGGCTAAATCGTGTGAGCATATACGGAAGAAACTAGAGAAAATTGAAGGGTGGCAGGAGAAGGGATTGCAGGAATTATTAAGGGAAGCTCAGAAAATATACATGAGGAGGGATGAGGAGAAATAGAAGGCACAGGCAAGAGTACTGGTAGCGGCCGTGAGAGAAGCCCAAAAACAGGAGCGTCCCCAAAACCCAGGAAAAACCCTGAGGAGGGAACCCTCGAAAGGACCAATCTGTCTGCAAAAAGGGGCCCCTGGGAATCAGGAGGAGGGACCAGAGTGTTTCTATTGTAAGAAAAAGGGGCACATAAAGAGGGATTGCAAGAAAAGGATACAGGATGAGAAAATATTTAAGGAGGATTAGGGATGTCGGGGGCTCTTCATTTTAGGGTCCTTAACATCAAGGGAGCCCTTGATAACCCTTAAAATTGGACCCAAAGGAACAAAAATGGATTTTTTAGTGGACTCTGGAGCTGAAAAGAGTACTTTTAAACAGTTGCCGCCAGGGTGCACGGTGAGTAAAGAGTTTATGGTGGTCATAGGGGCTAAGGGAGAGCCTTTTAGGGTTCCCATAGTCAAGAATGTAGAAATTGAAGCAGAAAATAAAGTTTGCTTAGGGGATATGCTGTTGGTAGAAGAAGCTGATTATAACCCGTTGGGCAGGGATTTGATGGTTGCATTAGGTATCAACTTAATTGTGAGAGATTCACAGATTGTGGTCAGTATCTATAAACTAACCTGTGAGGACGAGGAGGAAATTAACCCCAAAGTGTGGCATATGGGGCGGGAAGCCGGGAGGTTGGACATGGACCCAATTTCAATTGAAATCGAGAGACTGGAGGACCCCATAAGGGTGAAACAGTATCCTATTCCCCTAGAAGGGAGACGAGGACTGAAATCTATAATAGACGGCCTAATAAACAAAGGAATTGTGGAACCATGTATGTCCCGACATAATGCCCTGATACTAGCCATAAGAAAGACAGATGGGAGTTATAGACTGGTGCGGGAACTGAGAGCAATAAATGAAAGAACAAAAACTCAGTTCCCTGTAGTTGCAAAACCCATACACACTTCTAAACAGAGTCTCCCCAGAGGATATATGGTATAGTGTAATAGACTTAAAGGATGCATTCTGGACCTGTCCTTTAGCTGAAGGCAGTCGCGATTTCTTTGCATTTCAATGGGAGAACCCTGAAAAAAATCGTAAGCAGCAGCTGAGATGGCCCTCCCTGCCTCAAGGATTTGTGGATTTGCCCAACCTATTTGGACAAGCCTTAGAGCAATTGCTGAGTCAGTTTTCCCCTAGAAAAGGGACAAAAATCCTGCAATATGTAGATGACTTGCTAGTTGCAGGAGAAACAGAGGAAGAGGTAAGAAAACGCACCATTGAGTTATTAAACTTTTTGGGAGAAAAATGTTTAAAGGTATCTAAGGAAAAAGTTGCAGTTCACAGAACCTGAAGTGAAATATCTGGGGCACTGGATTATCAAGGGAAAGAAAAAGCTAGACCCAGAAAGAGTGTCTGGTATACTAGAATTACCTCCCCCAAGGAACAAAAGGCAGGTACGCCAAATGTTGGGGCTTCTGGGGTACTGCAGACAATGGATAGAAGGGTACAGTGAAAAAGTAAAATTCCTATATGAGAAGTTAACCACAGAAAAGGTAAAATGGACTGAGCATGATGACAGGGAATTACAGCGACTAAAAGAAGCCCTGATAGCAGCCCCTGTCTTGAGCCTCCCTGATGTGAACAAAAAGTTCCAGTTATTCATCGATGTAAACAATCATACAGCTCATGGGGTCCTAACCCAAGATTGGGCTGGGGATAAAAAACCTGTAGGTTACCTTTCAAAATTATTGGATCCTGTAAGCAGGGGATGGCCCACATGTTTGCAAGCTGTAGTGGCGGTTGCCCTATTAGTGGAGGAAGCCAACAAGATTACCTTTGGAGCTCCCCTGGTAATTTATACCCCACATGATGTGAGAACTATTTTGCAGCAAAAGGCAGAGAAATGGCTTACAGACGCAAGGCTCCTGAAGTACGAAGCCATTCTCATTCATGCCCCTGAATTAGAGTTGAGGACAACAAAAGCTTGCAAACCAGCAGTTTCTTTTTGGGGAAGCATCAGGAAGGCCCACCCATAATTGCTCTGACTTGATAGAATTGCAAACAAAGGTAAGGGCAGATGTGGAGGATGAGGAATTGGAAGAAGGAGAAAAGTGGTTTGTAGATGGCTCAGCCAGAGTTATAGAAGGGAAAAGAAAGTCAGGTTATGCTATCATAAATGGGAAAACAGGGGAGGTAATTAAATCGGGTCCATTAAGTGCATCTTGGTCAGCCCAAACATGCGAGTTGTATGCAGTTTTACAGGCTCTAAGGGAACTAAAAGAAAAAAAAGTAGGAACCATTTTTACTGATTCCAAGTATGCTTTTGGGGTGGTACACACCTTTGGAAAGATTTGGGAGGAGAGAGGATTAATAAACACTTGAGGAAAAAGTTTAGTGCATGAAGATCTGATAAGACAGATCTTGAAACTAGAAGAGAACCAAAGGCTATTGCCATTGTATATGTAAAGGGACATCAAACAGGATTGCAGTTTAGAACTAGGGGAAATAACTTAGCTGATCAGGAAGCAAGAAGGGCATCCCTTCTCACACTCAGCATCTCTGAGAATCCCAGGGGTGACCCCCAGGAATTTCCCCCACATCCCACTGAAAAGGAGATTGAGGAATTCAAAAAGATAGGGGGAACATTAGAGGAAGGTAAATGGAAGCTACCTGATGGTCGAGAATTAATCCCCAAAGCCTATGCCCGGAGAATACTAAGGAGATTGCACTCCCAGACCCACTGGGGAACCCAGGCACTAGCTGAACATTCCTAAAATTTTTTGGATGTAAAGGTATCTTTGAATTAGCAAAACAAGAGGCCCAGGGCTGCATGATATGCCAGAAAATCAATAAGTCCAGGATCAGGCAGGTTACACCAGGGGAACGTCCCTTAGCATACCGCCCCTTTGGGAGAATTCAGGCAGACTTCACTGAATTACCAAAAATTGGAAGACATAGGTATTTATTAGTAATAGTGGACCAATTGACCCACTGGGCAGAGGCATTCCCAAGCTCCCGGACAACAGCCCAAATGGTAGTACGAAGGTTATTAGAAGAAATAATACCTAGATATGGGATCCCAGACTCCATTGATTCGGATCAGGGAACACACTTCACCTCCAAAATCACAAAACATCTGGTGGATGCCCTCGGGATCAGATGGGAATATCACACACCCTGGCATCCCCAGAGTTCGGGACAGGTGGAACAAATGAATCAGACATTAAAAGCTCAGCTATCAAAGCTTATGCTGGAGACTAAGATGTCATGGGTAAAGTGCCTACCCTTAGCACTCCTGAACATTAGGACACAACCCCATTCAGGATCCGGTCTGTCCCCTTTCGAAATGTTACCTGGAATGCCATATGAACATGGAATGCCAGTGGGACACCCCCGAGTGGAGGATTGCCAGATCCAGTCTTGTCTTGTCTTAATCAATAAAAATTTACAGGAACTCCGGAAACGCGGACTAATAGCACAGAGCACACCCTTGGGATTTGCCATTCACAAGATCCAGGGGACAAGGTGCTGATCAAGACGTGGAAAGAAACACCGCTAACTCCTCACCTGGAAGGACCTTTCCTCGTCCTCCTTACCACAGACACAGCTGTGAGAACAGCAGAAAGAGGCTGGACCCACTCATCTTGAGTAAAAAGAATTGAACCACAAGACAACTCTCCGCAGTGGAAAATCACCTCAGCTCCGGGAGATTTAAAGCTGAGGATTCACTGAAAAACCCAATGACCAGTGCTTACCGGCTAAGTTGTAACCAAGCAGGGTGTCCCTGCTATCCTTTTGTTCACTTTAAGTGCGGGTATTGCAAACAAATTTGGGTGACTCATTGTGACTGGGGAGCCAAGCCCTGGGTTTTGTGTGGAAATTGTTTAGAGGAGGAAAGGAGGCTCACAGACCTTTTTCTACACATTGCCACTGAAACGGGCCTTTTGGAATTAGATTCTTTTGAGTGGTTCCACTTCTTCACAAACGGGATAAGGGGAAAATTGAACAAAAAGGCGGAACCACTAGTAATTGAGTGTAGGAGGACAGTAAAGGTACCCTGCATAGCCGACCAGATAAAATTGGCCAAGTGGGAACAGTACAAAAGACGGTATGCTCAGAGGAGCACCCACGGGGGCCCGGAAGAATATCCTTGCTGCCAAGAAGATGGTGGCAAACCGGGGGGCGAAGGGATGGGCAGAGGGATACACCTATGGGTAACCCTGGTGATCCTGAGCTGAGCCGTGTACCTCACGAGTGGCCTCCCCAATCCTCAGGAGAGAATGGGGAAAGAAACTGACCCGCAGGAGACTCGGCTGGAGCCTACCTGGGGCCAAAACATAGAACCAAGGGTACACCTTAACTGCCCAAAAATACAAAGGGGGGAAAACTGCGAACATAATGATAGTCGGGTCCAAATTAACAAAACAAAAGAAAAAGCCAATCACCCAATGGCAATGTCTAGGAAAAGGAGAGGGCTAAGTAAGATACCCATAATCCCCATATGTAGAGATTATAATAAAACAGTGTGGATTGGGGGTAAAAAGGAATCTACCTTTGTAGGATATTTACAAGTTAACAAATTGTGTTATGATAAAAGCAAATTAGAGATGTGCACCCTCAATGGGAAAACATATTGGGTAGGACAGAATGAAAAACTTTGAGCAGCTTCCTTGAACAGCGGACCTATTCTACTAGATTTATTAAGTGACAATGATGAAAGGGTCTGCTTAAAATTAGATAAGGTATTCTAAGGATGAGGAAGGATTGGACCCAGAAAATAAGATACAAAGGGTAGCCCTGGAACTGAAAAGGCAGGAATTGGAGGCAAAAAGGAAGAAGATGGAGCAGGAGAGATTGAGGACACTTAGCGAACAGTACAAGCAATTAGAAAGACAATCTAGTGATTAGAGCTTATCTGCCTCTAGCAAAAATCTCTTTTTGGATCTAGTACAAGAAATTGCCACTGAATTAGGACTAACTAACTGTTGGATTTGTGGGGGGTTAAAATCAGCTGAAAGATGGTCCTGGAAAGGGGAAAGTTTAGCTCCTGAATAAATCCTAAGATGGGATAAAAACATTTTAAAAACAATGACCCGGCCCGAGTGATGGACCTTAGATGAGAAAATAATAGGGACCATTTGTATCAGCAGGGAAGGGAGCGCACACATTGAAACCGTGGGTTACACCCCATGTCTATCCACGTTGACAGTGAACTCTAACAATAAGACTAGAGTGTGGCAGCCCGAACCACCAAATGGGTACTGGAGCAAAGAAAGAAAGAAAGAAAGGATGTAATTGGATAGAAGAAATTGAACTATGTGGGCATGAATTAGCTAATGCTAACCTCTACTATTCCCTAACAGACCTTAAGGAGTTTTGGGAAAAGCCAGAAAACATAGATATGAAGTGGAAAGCTCCGAGTGGAATTTACTGGATCTGCGGGAAAAAGACTTATAGCGAATTACCCCAAAAATGGAAAGGATCCTGTACCCTGGGGATGATCAGACCCTCTTTCTTCACGTTACCCAGATCAGGCAGTAACCTGCTAGGGGCACCATTATATGAGACTCTCACTCGAAAAAGATGAGAGACAAAAAGGGAACTCCCACAGGCTGGAGGAAACCAGAATTGGGGGAATGAAGAATGGCCTGCAGAATGCATAATAGAATACTATGGCCCCGCTACCTGAGCCCAGGATGGAAGCTGGGGTTACAGAACTCCAGTCTATTTGCTAAATCGATTAATCCGGCTGCAAGCTGTGGTAGAAATAGTTTCCAATAGTTTCAATAGTTCCAATAGTTTCCAATCACACCTCAGATGCTAAGAGTTAGAACTCTTAGCCCGACAGCACTTGCAAATGAGGGCTTTTGTTTACCAAAATAGAATTGCTCTAGATTACCTGTTAGCAGAGTTGGGAGGTGTGTGCGGGAAATTCAATGATTCAGAATGCTGCATAGAGATTAACGACTATGGAGAAGCAATTAGAGGTTTGGCCCCCGAAATTAAAAAGGTAGCTCATGTGCCAGTTCAAAAATGGAATTCCATACTTCAGGCTTCCTGGTGGGACCAATTGTTTGGGGCAGGAGATTGGAGGAAGAAAGTAGGATTTTTCATTTTATGTTCGGTGGCTGGGTTAATCTTTCTACCATGTCTAATACCCTGTTTTATCAGACTAATTCACACGGTAGTCCAAGGAATGCAAATTGCATCACTACCTATGGACCCTGAGTTGGCTTCAGGGGAACTAAGTAAAAATAATATTGTTTCAAAAATCATGACATTAAATGAGAAGAAAAGTAGAGTCGCAGAAGTACTCGCAAAATTTGAAGCTCGAGTACAGGAAGGGAATGTAGAGAAAACTTATTGGGGTGAATCGGAAGAAGGAATACTGCATGAATAATAGACAAGGAAAAAAAAGGTTAAGAGGTTTTTTTATCTTGAAAGAGGAAAAAAGGCTATAACTGGAACACAAATTAAATAGGTGAAGATAGAAGGGGGGGCTTGTGATATATGTCCTAAAGTTAATTTGTGTTAGAAGTTCTAAGATGTAATTCAACCCCTATAAATATAACTTCTATTTCTAATCAAATATACTATGGGTTAACTGAGACGAAAGCTGCACGGAGAGGGGTACAAGGAATTTCCCTTTACCAGAGATTACACAGGAGGGACACGAGAAACTATGCTAAGAATTACACGAAAAGGGACACGAGGATACCTCTGCCGGGAATCTTTAATAGGAGAACAAAGACAACAGAGAAGGGAGATGGAGAACCCGGAGAACCGAATGATCACATCAGATCGATATCTTATCCATCCCCTCCTGACATTAACATCTCTATACCACACCTGGACCCGACAATTAAGGAGGTTGTCTCCCCGAGCAAATCCATTCAAACACACCAGAACCCGAACATGAATATCTAATGAGGCTGCCTTGGACGAGGGAACCTCGGAGCCCCGATTTTCTCTCAGTGATCCAGTGTATAAAAAGAGACAGCTTCAAGCCAGAAATGTGAACTTGGGGGTGTCATACTGGCAGAGTGTGTTACCGCGTTCACCCAGCGCTGATCCTGGGCTCGACGCTGTCCTTTTAATTGTGGCTATCAGAGACTGTCATTTTGTCTCTCAATAAAATTCTAAATTTTGATTTATAGAATTTGGTCCATCGTATTTATTACACATATTATTCATTCTTTATACTTGTATGCACTTCACTTGTTTAGTAAAATAGCTTTTTCCACTTTTCTCCAAAGAGGTTTTTTTACCGGACCGGTTGGAGGGAGGGGCCACTTGGGTTTGTTTCCCAGAGGGATCCTATACAGGGGTTTTCTCCCAAATTTGTCCCCAAACCAGGACACACAGCAATGACCACATTAAAGCAGATAGCATGCTGGACAAAATCAGAATTGAATGTGACTAGTCAAATTTTAGATGAGCTATTAGCGGATGGTACCAGTGTTAATCATGGTGTTTTGCAAAACCGTACTGCGATTGATTTTTGCTTTTTGTACATAACCATAGGTGTGAAGAGCTTGAAGGAATGTGTTGCATGAACCTGTCTGACCATTCTGGATCAATTCACAAAAAAATTGCAATTAATGAAGAACAAATTACATGATTTAAAAAAAAGCGATGATGCATTTAGAGATTAGTTAAGTAGCCTTGGGATTACGGGATGGCTGAAGTTTGGTTTTAAACAAGTGTTTGTTATAATTATTACTTGTATTAGTAGGATTATTAGTACTAAGTTGTGTAATGTCTTGTATTAAGAATATATTGCATAAGACAATAACTAATGCTTGGCTTGTGCAAAAGAAAAAGCAGGAATTGTAGAAGGATTTCTGGAGATAGAAACAGAGAGGCCTTGCAGTGTTGGGAAAATGCTGTTTGCCTTAGCACTCCAAGGTCAAAGAGTTTGGGAATGAGCCGTTGGCCCCGGAACAAAGTTGTAAACAGGTAACTGCAAAGGAATGCTTTATGCAGATAACATTAGCCAATAGTGTATCTACTTCGGGCTCGTGGACACCAGGAGGTAACCAATTACAAGTAGCAAAATGCCGCGTGAACAGCTTATGCACAAGAATTATATGTATAAAAGAACCCTGTCTACCCTCAATAAACGAGCATTCACCATTACTTCTGTGAAGAGCGTGACTGACTCTGGCTACTCCCCGAGACATCACCTTTACAGGAGTGGTTTGGAATATTCCCCAAACTTCAGGAAATTCAATCTGATAATGGATCCCACTTCACTGCTAGAGTGTACAGGAGGGGTAAAAAGTGAAGGAATTAAATTGATTTTTCACAGCCCTTACTATCCTCAAGCTAATGGGATTGTAGAAAGGACCAATGGTCTCTTGAAAAAACTTTTGAAACCACAGGAGGGAAATTGGGATGTCCAGTTATGGGAAGCAGTTAAAGGAGTGAATGGTAGATGGGGACTAAACGGGTGTCCCAAAATCACTGCTTTCTGCCCAACAGCTCCAAACATGATTCCCTCACTACAGGGACCTGATGATCCCAAGAATCCTGCACATTACCCTGGACAACCTGTTCTGGTGGATCTTCCTACTGTAGGGGAAGTACCCCTAGTACTAAAAACCCCTCTGAATAAATATGCATGGGTAGCCTCTGATGCCCTAGGGAAAGAGCATCGGATAAATACACCCTGGATAATTCCATCATTCTAACCACTGTCTCTGCCTCCTAGTGGCAGGATTTTTCTGTTGCTAACTTTTACAGAAGAACCCCTAGGGACATGAGGATCATCTGAACCATGATAAAACTGGTGATATTTTTCTGCATCCTACCACAATACCACGGCCAGGATTCTTCGGAGTGTCCATGGTCTGAAGCTATCATCAAGCACACAAATGTTTTAGGATCTTATCCCAAGTATCACCATCCGAACCATGCAACTGTAGTGCAGCATGGCTCTGAGGCATATTGTCTAAATGAGTGGGGATGGGATCGGAAAGAGTGGATCAAAACCCTAAGTGGAACAGTGGGTGAAGTAATTATGATAGCATGCAGAAAAGTGGAAGGATCTCTCCATGACAAAGCCTCCTCCACTACAATTGCTGGAAATTTTTTAGAAGCAGGTGGAAGAAACTATTTGTAGATCCCTACAACAGAACCGTGCCCTACAAAAAAGTGGAATTGTACTAAACAAATTCCCCTTGCCCTCTGCTGCCGTCAAGAGCATGTGGGTAATTACACTTCAGGCCCCAGAACCAACAATAATGCAATTCCAAGGGATTGTAATAATGAACCAACTATACCAATTGTTGGTAGAGTTTTGGTTTTGTCAAAGCAACTTATGTGATATGCCGTTGGCAAAATAACTTGACGGATCCGTTGGGTTTTAAAGGTCTAGTTTACAAATTTAAGATAAACCCTATAACAAAGCCCACACTGAGTACAGTAGTCACCCCCCAACAGGTGAAAGAGATTGAAAACCCCTTTTTTCAATATGATACTGAATGGCCCTGGTCCCAAGCTTTTGCTCATTTTACTGGCTCCATGGGAAATGTAAAAGACTTAAACCTCTCAGCTGGTGTTATGCATTAAAATCAGGTACATACTAGGCAGGAATGGGAAAAACAAAAAACTTGGCAGCTTCAAGGGATAGTGGGAGATAAAATTAGTATAGGGTGTCGAATGATTAATGGAACCACCTATAGTAAGGCAACCTCCATCAGTGTTCTGACAAACCAAATATATAAGCACAAAGAGGTCTGCACGCACCCAAGCATGCAGGATTGTTGGCACAATTTCACACTAGCACAAACTGTAGAAGTAGTTTGTCTTTGGGCCAAAAATACTCAAGGGCTTTGTTTTAAAATTAAAATAAATGTTATAGCCCAATTTACTACAGCTCATATTACCATCACTCCAACCCAACCACTGGTAATGCTCAGCCCGAGAATTTCTGAAATCGGATCATATGTAATTAGGAAGACAGGACAACAACAAATACTGTTCAATCCAGCATGGTCTCTTAAGCAAGCCAAATTGCTGATGCAAAATAATGTCTCAGAAATTCAGCCAGCTTGTTCACCTTTCTTGCAGACTTCCTTTGAAGGTTGGACAGCCTGGTTGCAAAAGTGGAACTCTTTTAAAAAGCAGACACTTAGAGACATAACTGGTGTTATGGGAACAGGATTGGGAATTCTAAATAGCATTGATTTAGAAGTAATAATGAATAAATTGGCTGCCACAGCTAGAGACCTGACTAAATTACAACAACCACTACAGTTGTCCTTCTTGGCTTTGGGAACACATCAGTGGTTGTTATCAAACATATAACCAAACTGGGAAACGGTAAATGTGAATGACCATAAATTGGTAATTGATGCACTCAGTGCTACACAGAACAATGTTTCTTTGGCCCTCAGCTGTACCCAGGCTCAACTGTGGATGCAGTCAGTTGCTGCCTCCATTATAAGAGAAGGTGAAGAAGGCACTTTTCCTACTGAAATTTGGAAAATCATTTGGGACAATGCCACTGACTTTGAAAGAGAATTCCAATCCTGGTGCAACTTGGTGAATTTTACTTACAATCCCATTACAAACACAGCCACAGCTTTTGTGTAAACCATATGTAATGCCTCAGGTCATTTGATATTCCCTATCATTGCATTAGGATTGAATCATGATGGAGCTATTCTCTATCCTTCTGAACATAGGGAATGGGCCCGTCAGATTGGTGAGAAATGGCAAACTGTTAACTTAGAATCCTGTATTGTCTGAGAACAACAAGGGTTTATCTGTGAAAGTAATGCAGTTATAGCTGAAGATATTTGTCTGGACACTGAGCAAAATATCTGTCATTTTGAAATTCATCCTAACGAGGGTCCTGAAACAGTCCTTATATATATAGGTAATGGTTGTGCATGCTTTAGAACTACTCGTGATATGGTATTTGCCAAAAATGTAGTAGTAGACACTAAAAATCATTCAAATTTTTGTGCTTGCAATTTTACTAAAATCATAGGATGCAATTTTTCGTATAAAGTTCCAGTTACCTCTCATTACCTTTTGCAATCAAATTACACATTGATTGACAAACTATCACTTACTCCTGTTGCAATGAACCTTACTTTGGTAAAACAATTGTTGCTTCACCAGGACTTACTAGAAATTTTGGAAAAGATCAAGAAAGATGGGCAGAAAACCCTGATAACTGTTCATCATAATGTGAAAGAACTACATTGCGTTATAGAAAGGGTAAGAAAAGTTGTCGAGCACAGGAGGTGGGATACTCTTTTTGGGTGGTCACCTACTGCCACAAGTGCCTTGAACAAATTGTGTCATCCCATCATTGTCCTTTTGATTTTAGTTTTAATTGGTTTTCTTTTATCAGCAATCTTATTCATTATGAATTGGAGAATTATGAAATGGTTAACACGGTTGATGTCCATAATTAATGCTCATAACCTGGCAGATGTACTCTCTGCTATGGACATCCCCAAGGCTATTGACACAAGGCGATTATAAAATTTGAATGCATGTTTTGAAATTATTTTCTTTTGTAATCTTGTGAAAAAAAAAAGTTGATTATTTGTGATTTGTTATGAAAAAAATATTTTGAATTAATACTGATTGTTATTATTGTTCTGATTAACCATGATTTGTTTGATAAACTAAATGAATATTATTGTTTCCGTTTCCTTTTCTACTTTTCCTTTTCCTTCTTTTTCTCCCTCTCCCTCTCTACATACTACCTCTGTTTCTCGGGAGATACTACCAACATTGATGAGTCCTGAAGACTTTGCAACACCACTACAGAACCCTGCTGAAGAAGATCTCTTGAAGACAATCATGAGTCATGGGATGTAAGAGTCTGTCTGAAGTTCCCCTCATTTGCCTCACAATTGTCATAAGGATCCTGAGGACTCCACTGCAACTCTGGCCTGCTCCAGGTGGATGCTTGCTAATCGTCTGCAGGTGCATTTTCCTGTGTCACCACGCCACGGTACACTGGCTTTGAGCAGTGGAATGGCAGTTCTGTACCTGACATTTCTACCCGCTTCATGCTCCCAGCTTCATGACAATAGCCTTTGTATTTCCCCACCTCTTGGCCAAGTGGACTTTCTGGGGTAACTTTGGTGGTCCACCACAGAAGATCCCTCATCTGCTCCACAACCACCATGACAGATGGAGATCAAAGCCCCCTCCCAAGGACTGAGACTGAGACCTCTGTACAAAGCCCATCTCAAGGACTGTGACATGAGACCCCTACAACCCCAATATGGGAGGGCTGGGGCTGACTTAACCTAAGTGAGATATTTGCCTGCAGGCGTGGTCGTTGGACCAAGAAGACAATGGCTCTTGCTTACTGCTGACAACATGGACTACCTGTTCCCCCTTGGTGGCTTCAGTCAGGTTATTCTTATAATCTGTTCTCCCCACAATGGAGGACTATAATAAAAACCCCTGAGTTAACCAGAGATTTTAAAGGAGACTCTCCCCAATTTGAAAGGCACACCCATCAACTGGAACATGAGGATTTCATCTCCACGTTTGGTAGCTATATCCCCTTTTCCCCCTCTTTCTTTCTCTATCTCTTTCTTTCACTCTTAATCCCTCAATCACATTTTCTATGGGCAATCAATAAAAAGTGCATTTGTTTTGATTCATACTGAAATCCCCTCTGTGCTGTGTTCTGCACTCTGAGATCACTAAACAAACCATTATGACCCTCGCTTGTATGAGCAGCTCACAATAAGAGGCAGCGGGATCATGGAGTGCAGGCCCCTGCCCTGCACAGACAGCCCAAGAGTGGCAGCCTGGACAACCCCGGGAGACGAGTCCAAAGGCTCCTGGAGCTGCAGCAGCCTCAGAGCTGTGAGCATTGCAGCGGCCACAGAGCTCTGGGGAAAGGTCCCGGCCCTGGCTTGGGGCTGGGCCAGTGGCCCAGGGAGCAAATGAACTTGCAGCTGCTGCCCCAGAGCAGGGAAGAGCAGGAATTGCTGGCTGGGAGAGACTCTTGCCAAGGGCCTGCAGCGCCAGGACACAGGCCATGGCTGGACACTGCTTGGGGCCAGGGTGAGCTGGGATGTGGGGATGGACTTGTTCCCTGGGAGGGCGGTGGGGCCCTGGCACAGAGTGGGAGGAAAAGCTGCAGCTGCCCTGGAATGGCTGGAAGTGTGCAAGGGCTGGTTGGAGGGGAGTTCCTGGCCAGAGGGGATGGCATGGCATGGCGTAGATCAGTGTAATGTGGGGATTGCAGTGTGGGGGTGGTAGGAAAGTTGGGAGCGGTAGGGATTGCAATGGGGGGATGGGGTGGTTTGGGCTCCTGGAGTAGGGGAGTAGAGGGAGGGAAATCAAGAAGCAGTTTTTGAAGGCTGCTGGTGCTTTTAGGAATTTTGAGGCCTGAAAGTTTCTTGTGGGCAGTTGCTGTGAAATTGGGAAGGCTGAGTTTAAGGTGCTGTGCAGGGCTGAGGTGGAGGGGCATTGATTTTGGGAGGGTAAGGGTACCTGCTCCCAAGAAAGAAAGAAAGGAAAAAAGAGAGACATGAAAGAGAGAGAAGGAAAGAAGCCAAAAGGAAGGAAGAAAGGAAAAGTTTTAAATTAAGCTCTATATTTCTAATTTAATAAGCAACAAAGTTGAATTTAGCAGCAATGCAATTTTAGTTAAGTAGCATTTTATAATCAAGCATATGCAAAAAAAAAAAAAAAAAAAAAATTGGCAGTGATTAATTAAAGATAATTAAGGTTCAGGTAAAGCATAAGCAAAACTGACCAGGATATGGAGGGGGGTTTCTCACCCTACCTCACGTACAAAACAAAGTAATCCAACTTAAAATTATATACTGTATGCTAATACATATTCATTAGTATTTCTCATAAATCTCCTCATATTTTCAATTTGTAAAATCTATATCACTATACTACATAGGGCATGCTCCAATTGTTGTTAGGGGATCTTCTTGACTTTTTGGTGGTCTTCTTCAGATGAAGGCTCATCATCTTCTTTGTGTCCTATGAATAACCTTACTGGTTGTGTGTGCGCTTTAAGTTTTGTGTTATACATAACTAAGCATTATGTTCCAAAAAGTAATTATTTTATGGATCAAACCACCACCCAAACTCCCTGCCTTGGAATAGCCCAGCTTTGTCCATCTCAAGGCCAGTTCTATCTTAAGACATCCTGTATCCCATAACATCAGCAAAGGGCCCATCTCCCTGCCTTGGAGTAGTCCCAGCTTTGGCCA
This sequence comes from Riparia riparia, assembly GCA_020917445.1. Taxonomy (NCBI): domain Eukaryota; kingdom Metazoa; phylum Chordata; class Aves; order Passeriformes; family Hirundinidae; genus Riparia; species Riparia riparia. Next base: position 20,050 of record JAIXNV010000624.1, read on the forward strand.
ATCCAGCTTTGAAACTCTTGCTTATCTCAAACTGCATCTTGTATCTTATTTTTCTCATGTAGCATCTGCCAAGGGGCCCATCTGCTTTGTAACACTAATCACATCTACTTTTCCCTTTACTACTTTATCACAAATATTTTCTAAAAAATATATATCTAAAATATTAATATAGTTACAATTAGCATGAATCATTTTCATTTATTACAATTTCCCCCATTTCTCTTTTTAATCATATTGATTCTGGCTTTTTAATTAAAACTGAATCTCGATTTTTTTCTATATTCTCAATAATCCAGGTTTTCACACTCTCTCATTTCAGCCTCTAATTTTTCTAACATCTCCCGTGCTGCATCAAGTTTTTGCATTCCTTCTCAAATTTGGTTGACATCTCTTGTGCTACAGGAGTCTCTTTATGTTCAGTCAACATTTCTTTGGCTTCTTCCATTTGAGTGTGAGTAGGTCTAGCTTTTATTATCATCAAAGAATTTGGTTTCCCTTTTGCTGCCAATTCTGGATCAATGGGCATTGCTGTCATTTGCATTCCTTGTATCACTGGGTGGAT
>JAIXNV010000625.1:0-20611 GCA_020917445.1 Riparia riparia
GGTGCAAGGAGGTAGAACATTTGAACAAGGAGATGCAAGTGTGTCTTGAAGGGGGCAAAGAGTCCTTGGGAGAAAGTGGAATGGTCATGTTGGCAGTCACCCTCCAGAAAATCCATGAAAATGGATTTTGGAGAAAATGGAAAAAGAACCTGGCCTTGAACTCAAGTAAAATCAGCCTTTGGTTTTGACCCATCCAGTTTGAGATGTGGACGTCAGAAAAAACCCATGGCAGCGCCCTGCATGTGGCTGACAGCATCTTCCTAAGGGCTTGCATTTGAAATAGGATTGCAGGCTAATCTCTGCCAGCCACTTTTCTGACACAAACTCCTTTGTTGTCTCAGATCTACACAGGCTCTTCCATTGAACCTGCAGCAGCAGCAGCAGCAGCAGCAGCAGTGTCATCGAAAGGAGCCTTTGCTGCCCCAGCTAAGAAGGGGAGTGCGGGCAGTTTGTTCATCTCCAGCACGGACAGAGCTGTTGCTCAGCAACAGGAGATGGAGAATGACCCCCTGCAGCTACTGAGTACGTCTGGTGTCTTTCTTATCTGAGGGACAGTGCATTGTGTGCACGTGTCAGCACAGCTGGACCAATGATGCTGCTCCGTTTGGTGGCACAGGGACATTTAGGACTCCCCACAGGAAATGCTGTGCTCCAAGGCAGCAAGAGAATGCTCTGGGTGTTCCTGCTGCCTCTGAGGGCAGCTTGGACGGGCTTGGGTTTGCCTGAGCTTCCCTATCTGCTAAAGGCTGAAGCAGGGCTTGTTCTTGCATCAGCAGAACAATTGATTGAGCAAATGATTGAGGCAAGTCCTGTGTGTTAGTGGCCAAACTGGATAGAATAGTTAGAATTCCTAAATTCTCCTGAGAGTCCCAGCTTCTCACCCATCATCAGAGCAAAACAACTTCACAGAGATGGAGTGGTTTTGGCATTTTGTCTCTTGCTTGTGGTTTTGTTTTTAGTTTGGGTATTTTTCTGGATTTTTTGGGTAGAGTATTTTTCTCCATCCCGAAGGAGCTCTTCTGCCCCATGTGTCTTACTGGTGCTGTTTTATGACTGTTCTTATTACCACGACTACACCTACAGGTTTTTTAATGAGAATATGATATTTTTATCTGTGAGAACTCCTTTGAAAGAGCATCAGGTGACAGCAGAAACAGAGAACAAGAGGGGTTTCTTTGTGCCCCCAAGTGAAAAAACATATCCTTGTTTTGTTCTTCTAAAGATGTGTCCAAGAGACACATGGCTGCGGTGTGATCAGATAAAAGTGCACTGGAGGCATTTCTCAGGAGCAAGCCTCCAGCCCCTCTGCTGTGTGTTCCTCAGATCCATGGCACATTTTCATACCTGGTTCCCAGTCATTCCCATCACTGTTCAAATGCTACCCTTTGGCCCAAGCCCTGCTCAGATCAATCTTTAGGAAAACACATCAAGCCCTTTGTGATTCTGCAGCACAAGTGGTTTAATCTGCTTCTTGCCCATAACAGCTGGCAGTACTGTGCTCTCAGGTAAGAGCTGGTGGGGCTGAGAGCAGAGCCCACTTGACTCTCTGTCTACCATCACGTGTTGGGACAAAAAGGGCATTGATCAGCACCTCGGTGTGTCTGATCTCCAAGCCAATCCTGCTGTGTCCTGAATGGGGGTACCAGCTTGGAAGGGGCTGGGTCTGGCTCTGCCTTCTTCCCACTGCTGGTCAGTGCTGGTGCTTGGGCTTTGCCAGCTTTGTTGTGGTGGCTGTCCTGCCCCTGGGGGCTGGTGGGGCTGCAGCGGCTGGAGCCTTCCTTAGCTGGGAGAGTCCTGCTGCCGCCCGGCCGCTGCAGCTCGGAGCTGCCCCGAGGCAGCAGCAGCAGCCCCTGGTCTGGGCTGGCTTCTGCATGGCGTGGGCTGGACTCATGAGAGGGTCAGCTTCTCCTCGGGGCAGCTGTCCGAGCCACGCCGGCGCCTGAGGAGCACTGCTGTCCTTGCTGCCCTTGCCCGCTGTGCCCAGCTGGGAAGAGGGGCATGTGTGTAGTGCAGAGAGGGCGAGTGCAATGGCCGAGACTGATCCGTGCTGTCAGGGGGAAGAGAAGCAGTGTGCTTCTTCTCATGGGGCACGGGCAAGGGCATCTTGGAGCTCAGCCTGCTTATCAAGGGTGAGGGTCCTGATGCCGAACGCCCCGTTGGGATCGGTTATTGCATGAGCTGCTTTGGTTTACAAAGGGAAAGGCATTCTTTTGGCAAAGGGCTGCAAGGTGGAGGAGATGCCCTCCTCTCCTGGGAATGCATCTCCCTGTGCTTTGTTTTCTGTCAAGAGATCTTTTGGAAGGACTCTAGAAAATCAGTCTCTGTGCTGGCCTGCTTGTTCTGCACAGCTGCCTGTCTTGTTTGCTGCTTGTTGTTGTTCCCAGCTGACCACAAAGGACTCAGAGCCCCAGACAGTGGGGCTGCCTTGTGGATCTCTTGGATGGTGGGATCTCTGCTCTACAGTGAGCCTCTTGCATTTTGCTTCCCTCAGGGCAAATGGTGAGCATGGAAAACCCCCAGAGGAAATACAGTATACTGGAAAATCTTGGCAGCGGGTGAGTCCAACCACAGTTATTTCTACCCAGTCATGGGGCAGGGAGTTTGCTGCTGGAATATCTATCAGGTGTGAATTCAGGCAAGCTACAAACATATTCAGGCACTGAGGTTCGTCTGCCCCATCTCTCAGTTCTGGCCAGAATTTGTAAGTGTGGTCAGAAGGCATTGTCCAAAACTCTTGTATTTCATTGCACTTGAGAGGAAAATGCATCATCTGCCTTCAGGCAGACCCTTCCTGCATCCTGCAGGTTTGAGGCATTTACAGAAGAGATGTCCTGTCTGGGCTGGGTTTCACTCCAAGATCTGAATGGCTTCTCCTTTCTTTGCTGCTCTTTTGTTTCCAGGGCTTTTGGAGTTGTTTGTAGAGCAGTCGACACTGCCACAGGAGGAGAGGTAAATGTCAAGAGCCCCTGCAGATTCTGCTGCTCTTGAGGGCTTTGCTCTCTTGTGTCAGCAGTGGCTGGAGCTTTGGCTAGAGCTGTGCTGCAAAGGCACAAGAAGCACAGGCTGGTGCCAGCCTGCAGTTGCATTTGGGACAGTCTTTGACCTTCTCAGCTGCCAGAAGGAAGGCAAGGAGGGCAGCAGTTCCTTTCAGAGAAGGACACTCGCCCTCACTCTCAACTGCTCCAACAAAGGTGGTGCCTTAGAGCATCTCACTGCTTCTTGGTGCTACGGCTTCAGAGTCCTGAATTCTCATTTCTGGCTGCCAGCAAATACATCTGAATGTTGCTGGCAGTTCCTTAGGCACCTGCAGTGCTGCACTTGGGAACGGCATGTAGGGAGAGATCTGCAGGGCGTCCCTAAAAGCCCTGAGCCCTGCTTATAGCCCAAGATGTATCCACAGAGTACCAAGGCACACATTACCTCTTCTGAAGTGCAGGCAGAGAAATAGAGAGTGTGCTCAGAGCTTTCTGGCTGATTGTTGGGACACCATTGTTAACAAGTAGACAAGGGAAAATGTCAGTGGCCACGTGTCCTGTAAGTGGTCTCCAAAGGAGCAGAGAAATGGGCTGTTGGAATGTCAGTTCCCAATTACTCCTTTGTCTAATCACAAGGCACTTTGGCAGGGCTCGGCTGTGTCATTGCCAAATCACTCGTTCCCTGTGTGTTGTGGTCTCGTGCCACCAAGTTGTAAAGTTACTGATTTTCAAGGTCATTTTAGGTGGTGTGGTGGTTTCAGGCAGATTTTGGGAGAAACCCTCCCACAGGACTCCCCTCCCCTCCCCCAATCGGTTCGGGAAAAGACTTCCTCCGAGAGAAGTGGAAAAACCTGTTTATTAAACAGACAAAGCACTCCCAGCACAATACGCGATGACAAGAGCTTCGTGCCACTTACGGAGGGATAACAAACTTAAAGAAAATCTCTCCTCTTGAAGATTGTCACTGTGCTCCGCTGCTCCATTTCCGCTGGTGTTTGGAGAAAAGAAGATGTGCAGGGCTGGTCTTGGTGGGGTGGGTCCCCTGTAGAGGTCCCCCGTAGACGCCCCCGGTGCTTCCCCCAGGTCCGGAGATGCTGGAACAGTTCCGATGAGAGGGCAAAAAAGGAACAAAAAAGAAAGAAAGAAAGAAAGAAAAAAAAAGGCAAAATAAGCAAAAAGCAAAAAAGGCAAAAAAAGCTTCAGCTATTCTACAGCATCTAACTACGTTAGGACTAAACTAACGAACTGCCAGGAAAAAAAAAACCACAACAGAGCTTCTTCAGTCTTGCCGAGTTCCAACTCCCCCGCTCCAACGTCACTCCGATGAGCAGAGTTTTCCTGGGGAAAAAGCAAACCGCGCTTGCCCTCCCCCCTGCACCCAACAGATGATTGGGGATACACAGTCACCCCAGGACATCTTCCACCCCTTATCCCCATATTGTCAACTTACAGACAGAACCAATGTATATTCCACATAAAACTTCCATCCATTCTCCCCACAAAAAAAAAAAGAATACAAGCAATACCTGTCATGCTCCTGTCACGTTCCACACTGAGCCACTGAATCCAGGCCCCAGGCTGCAGGGCAGCAGGATTCCTCTCTCACTTACTCACACCTTCAACACTTGCTCATACTTTCAACACTTAACACATACCCTCTCACTTACATATTTCCTTCTATTTCATTCTGTGTGGTTTAATGTACAGACAATGGCAATAGCAGTCAGCAGACAGTGATGTTTATAAATGATTCTCACCCAACAATCAGATCTCCCTGAGGTACACATCGTGTTGTTCCATCTTTCTGCATTATCCACCATGTGCAACCTGGTCCCTGAGCAAAGACAACCCCACAAATGGGTTTGTCTGTACTTGAGGCAGACCTGATCCACACTGTCTTCCCTAACAGACCTCTGACATGCACCACTGGGACTTTATCTCCATCTGTTGTATGCAGAGGCTCAGCTTGGGCGGGTCCTGCTCGGTTGGTGGAGCCTCGGGTGTTGACCAACCAGGTGGCCTTTGCCAAATGCTGGTCCCAATTCTTGAAAGATCCCCCCCCCAGTGCTTTCAGCTGGGTTTTTAACAATGCATTGTGCCTCTCCACTTTGCCTGCAGCTGGCGCATGATAAGGAATATGGTACACCCACTCAATGCCATGTTCTCTAGCCCAGGTGTTAATAAGGCTGTTCTTGAAATGAGTCCCGTTGTCAGACTCAATTCTCTCAGGGGTACCATGCCTCCACAGGACTTGCTTCTCTAGGCCCAGGATGGTGTTCCGGGCAGTAGCATGGGGCACAGGGTAGGTCTCCAGCCATCCAGTGGTGGCTTCTACCATGGTCAGCACGTAGCGCTTGCCTTGGCGGCTTTGGGGAAGGGTGATGTAGTCAATCTGCCAGGCTTCCCCGTACTTATACTTGGACCATCGCCCACCATACCATAGGGGCTTCACCCGCTTGGCCTGCTTGATGGCAGCACACGTCTCACAGTCATGGATAACCTGAGAAATACTGTCCATGGTTAGATCCACCCCTCGGTCTCGTGCCCACTTATAGGTGGCATCTCTACCCTGATGGCTTGAGGCATCATGGGCCCATCGAGCTAAAAACAACACTCCCTTGTGTTCCCAATCTAAATCAATCTTTGACACTTCTATTTTTGCTGCCCGATCTACCTGCTCGTTGTTTCGATGCTCCTCATTAGCTCTACTCTTGGGGATGTGGCCATCTACATGGCGGACTTTCACAGGTAGTCTCCCTACCCTGGTAGCAATGTCTTTCCACTCCTCAGCAGCCCAAATTGGTTTCCCTCCACGCTGCCAATTAGCCTCTTTCCACCTCTTCAGCCATCCCCACAGAGCATTGGCTACCATCCATGAATCAGTATAGAGGTAGAGCCTCGGCCACTCCTCTCTTTCAGCAATATCCAAGGCCAATTGAACAGCCTTGAGTTCTGAAAGTTGACTTGATCCACCCTCTCCTTCAGTGGCCTCAGCAACCTGTCGTGTGGGGCTCCATACGGCTGCTTTCCACTTCCGGTTCATCCCTACAATACGACAGGAACCGTCAGTGAAAAGGGCATAATGCGTCCCCTCTGCTGGCAATTGGTTGTATGGTGGAGCCTCTTCAGCCCGTGTCACTTACTCTTGTTCTTCATCTGTGAGGCCAAAATTTTTACCCTCAGGCCAATTGGTAATTATTTCCAAAATCCCAGGACGATTCAGTTGACCCACACAGGTGCGCTGCGTGATAAGAGCAATCCACTTGCTCCATGTGGCATCAGTGGCATGATTGGTGGAGGGGACCTTCCCTTTGAACATCCAACCTAGCACAGGTGTGCCAGCAGGAGTTGCGCCTGTGTACCAATCACCTCCGAGGCGGCTTGAACTCCTTCATAGGCTGCTAAGATTTCCTTCTCAGTGGGGGTGTAATTGGCTTCGGACCCTCTGTAGCTTCGACTCCAAAATCCTAGCGGCCGGCCTCGAGTCTCCCCAGGCACCTTCTGCCAAAGGCTCCAGGACAGGCCATTGTTCCCGGCTACTGAGTAGAGCACATTCTTCACATCTGGTCCTGTCCTCACTGGGCCAAGGGCCACTGCATGAGCAATTTCCTGCTTGATCTGGGCAAAAGCTTGTTGCTGCTCAGGGCCCCAGTGGAAATTGTTCTTTTTGCGGGTGACCAGGTAAAGAGGGCTCACAATCTGACTATACTCGGGAATATGCATCCTCCAGAAACCTATAGCACCAAGGAAAGCTTGTGTCTCCTTCTTATTGGTTGGTGGAGACATCGCTGTGATCTTGTTGATGACATCAGTAGGAATCTGCCGCCGTCCATCTTGCCACTTTACTCCCAGGAACTGGATCTCTCGGGCAGGTCCCTTGACCTTGCTCTGCTTGATGGCAAAACCAGCTTTCAGGAGAATTTGGATGATCTTCTCTCCTTTCTCAAACACTTCCATTGCCGTGTTCCCCCACACAATGATGTCATCGATGTACTGTAGATATTCTGGAGCCTCACCCTTTTCCAGTGCAGCCTGGATCAGTCCATGGCAGATGGTAGGACTGCTCCCACCCCTGGGGCAGTCGGTTTCAGGTGTACTGCACTCCCCTCCATGTGAAGGCAAATTGACGCCTGCATTCTGCTGCCAAAGGAATGGAGAAAAATGCATTTGCAATGTCAATTGTGGTGTACCATTTTGCTGCCTTGGACTCCAGCTCGTAGTGGAGCTCCAACATGTCTGGCATGGCAGCACTCAGTGGTGGTGTCACCTCATTCAATGCACGGTAGTCCACAGTCAGTCTCCATTCTCCTTCAGATTTACGCACAGGCCAGATGGGGGGCTGTTGAAGGGGGAGTGAGTTTTACTGACCACCCCTTGGCTCTCCAGCTCTTGAATCATCTTATGGATGGGAGTCACAGCATCTCGGGTTGTTCTGTACTGTCGGCGGTGCACTATAGAAGTGGCAATTGGTACCCGTTGCTCTTGTACTTTCAGGAGTCCTACAGCAGATGGATTCTCGGACAGTCCAGGCAAGGTGTTCAATTGCCGGATGCCCTCTGTCACTACAGCCGCTATCCCGAATGCCCACCTGAGTACTTTTGGGTTTTTGAAATACCCACTTTGGAGGTAATCTATGCCCAAAATACATGGGGCCTCTAGGCCAGTCACAATAGGGTGTTTCTCCCACTTCTTTCCAGTTAGGCTCACATCTGCTTCCACCAAAGTAAAATCCTGTGATCCCCCTGTCACGCCAGCAATAGAGACAGATTCTGCCCCTACATATCTTGATGGCATTAATGTGCACTGTGCACCAGTATCAACCAAGGCCTCATATCTTTGTGGTTCTGATGTGCCAGGCCAACGAATCCACACAGTCCAAAATACACAGTTTTCCCTAGCCTCTACCTGGCTAGAGGCAGGGCCCCTCTAAGCCTGGTTATCCTTCTTTCCTTGAGAATATGTCTTAGAGGTTCCTTCAAGGGGGTCGGACATGTCATCATCGTCATACCTGGCAGTTCGGCTATGGGCAACTGGATCCGCTTCGCTTTTGGTGGAACTCCCTCTTTGAGTCTTGCCTTCCTTCAATTCACACACCCATTGTGCCAGGGCAGCCGTAGATTTTCCATCCCATCTGTTCATATTTTCTCCGCAATCCCGCAGGAAGAACCATAGTTCAGCACGTGGAGTGTACCTTCTCTCCCCACCCGGGGAGCGTCTACGTTGGGTACCAGAACCTCTGATCTGTACTGCAGAGATTTGGAGAAGGTCCTCTCTAATCTCCTCCCTGAGTCTCTTATGATTCTCACCTATCTTATCCTCTAGTTTCCGTAGACGTGTTTCCACAGCTGCGATTCTGGCGTGTGTTGGGCCATGCACAGCATCTGCATATGCTCGGAGCTTCTTTGCCATATCAAGCACTGTCTCCTCCATGTCCTCCCGCTTCATTACTGCTAAAGCAGAAGCGTATTCTAATGGCCCAAGTCGTATAAGTTTTCGCCACATCACAGATGTACATGATACCAAGTCTGGGTTCCTAGTGTTTATGTCATCTGAGAAGATAATCTCTGCCACTGCCATTTCTCTTAAGCGTTGAATCCCTTGTTCTATGGTCTTCCATGGGGTTTGCTGCATGTAGAGATCATCTGCACACAAGTATCTTTCTGCCACACTTCCTAGGACCCGTATCCAGAGACTGCAAGGACTAGCCTCCCTCATCATTTCTTGGTCAATAACTGGATCATGTGACAGGGATCCCAGATGCCTTGCTTCAGTGCCGTCCAGAATTGTAGCCTCGCCTGCAGCATCCCAAAGACGGACTAACCAACTAATTATAGATTCATCAGGTTGTTGCCGGTAATCCTTTCTTAGGCCCCGAAGGTCCTTCAGGGAAAAGGAATCAATATTGGCTTCTGATCCTGTGCTAGAAGCTTTGGCCTCTGATTTTGATGATGGTCCTTCTCTTGCGTCATCATCGTCCACTGGTCGATCGGTTTTGTGGGTATGCTTCTTTGCTGGAGCAACTGCCAGGGGCTTAGGCTTACTGTCTGGTTTAGCTGCCGACATAGGCTCAGGTTGTAGTTTAGCTGCTGGCTTCATAACTGGAGTGTTGGCTGCAGCCTGAGTGCCTGGGGTAGCTGTTGATTTGTATCCCTTCCCCCCTGCCTCTGTCTGCTGCCCTACAGTCTCTAGCAATGTGCGATAAGCATATGCCAGGGCCCAGCTTACTGCAGTGTTCTTTTCCCCCTTAGAGCCATCATGGTACCTCTCTTTCAGGTATTTCCCCAGCTCCCCTGGATTCTGAATTTGTTCCCGTGGAAAATCCCAGACTTCAGGGTCAGAGAATTCCTTGAGGAGTTGGCCCATATCCTCCCATTCTCCACACCACTCAGGATTTCCTCTGCCTGGGTCAGGATTTTCATCAGCCCCGCTAGAAATCTCAGCCCATATTCTAGAGAAGCTGCAGACTGTATAGAGGAGGCTTACCAGATGACATACCAGAAAGATGGTCTCTTTAACACTTAGGGGAAACTCAACATTCTCCAACAATGATTTAACTGATTCAGAGGAGAAGAAGGAAACGAAAGACTGCAACACTTCATTCTCTGCTCCTCCTCCCACAAACAGGGTGAATAGCCATAACCATGACCCATACATACTAGGAAAAGATCTCAGCACCTTTATAAACTTCCTACAAATTATTATCATTAAACCAAGGCCAATAGCTATTCTAATCCATGTCCCTCCACTGTAAAAACTGCGAATTAATGACAATATTGGGGCTATCTCTGGATATGCAAATAAACCTAAGGACCACAAAGGTATTAAGACCTCAAAGAAGCCTAAGGATCCAAAACACATCAAGGCCCCCACCCCAAGAGACATGAGTTCAAGCAGCATAGTTGCAAAATACCAATCTGTACAGGGTTTTTCCACTCTCTCGAGCCCCACGTCTGGGTGCCAAGAAGTTTGTGGTGGTTTCAGGCAGATTTTGGGAGAAACCCTCCCACGGGGCTCCCCTCCCCTCCCCCAATCAGTTTGGGAAAAGACTTCCTCTGAGAGAAGTGGAAAATACCTGTTTATTAAACAGACAAAGCACTCCCAGCACAATACCCGATGACAAGAGCTTCGTGCTGCTTATGGAGGGATAACAAACTTAAAGAAAGTCTCTCCTCTTGAAGATTGTCACTGTGCTCCACCACTCCGTCTCCGCTGGCTCTGGGAGAAAAGGAGATGTGCAGGGCTGGTCTTGGTGGGGTGGGTCCCCTGTGGAGGCCCCCGGTGCTTCCCCAAGTCCTTAGTCCGGAGAGGCTGGAACAGTTCCGAGGAGAGGGCAAAAAAGGAAAAAAAAAGAAAGAAAGAAAAAAAGCAAAAAAAGAAAAAGAAAAAAAAAGCAAAAAAATCTTCAGCTATTCTACAGCGTCTAACTACGCTAGCACTAAACTAACTAACTGCCAGGAAAAAAAGAGCTTAACCATTCCTTCTGCGAGTTATTTACTTGATCACCATTTGCCCAGTCTTAATTTTTAGCATTTCCTTTTCTCTGTTTCTGCCAAAGTCACTTGCCAGGCACAACGCTTTCTGTCAGCACACTGATCAAGATGGATTCTCATGTCATGATCCAGTCAGTCTATTGGATTGGGTCAGAGTGCTAGAGGTGAAGTTTCTGCCCAAAGTCTTTTACATTTTTCTTTCTAAAGGAACAAAATGAAGTGAAAACATGTTGAGAATCCTGTAATTTATCTTCTGTCGGACTAGTTCTAAACAGGGAATGTCCAGTGAAATAATACATTTAGAATTGAGAAAATGTGTTTTTTCTGATAATCTGCTGAACTAGATGATCATTTAAACTTTCTCTTGTAGATTAAGTTTTTTTCTGAGTGACCTAAAAGATATAGTTCCCCGGCAATAAATACAAATTAACCCTTGAAATACCTGGTTTTAGTCAAATAAGTTGTGGTTATAATCATAATAATGAATGTAGAAACAAGTATCATCTGGAAATGGAGTTTTGAATTTCTAATGCAGTAAGATAATGGCTGGAATTCATTTCAGTGATAGATCAGTGGTTCGATTTATGCCTGACCTGCTTTTTCTGGTTGTGAAGTTCTTTCTACATAGAGTGAAACATGTTACACTTGACCATGACTGAATCCTTGAAGCTTTGGCACTGCTCATTGTACAGTGATGCAATAATCTCTTTAGGTCCGACCTTTTGGTAAAGATGTTTCCAGTACCGCTACACTGCTGTGTTACAGGATTGTCTTTATTTATGACTTGCTTGCTGCATAGCTTGATGGTGACAAGCCTGTGTTCTAGGAGAAGAGGGGTGGGGGAGAGAAAAGTTTAGCTAACTTTCTATTTTGCATGTGGTCCTCCTATTGTGTGTGGGCAGGCAGAAAACAATACCTTTTGATTTCAAGTCAGGGAAAGAAAAAGTCAGGGAAAGAAAAGCCCCGCAGGTTTTGTCACTCCGTTTTGGTCATCCACATAATGCAATGTTTTACAGGATAGAGCTCACTAATGTGCTAAGAAATCACTATCAAATGGCAAGTCATCCATTCAGGTTAGGATTCATATAAAGAGTTACTAGGACGGCAGCAAGCCCAAGTCCCTGCTGGTGGCCATCAGCCACACCCTGCCCACCTCTCTTCTCTCAGGGGAGGGGTGTCAAGTTCCTGCTCCTTCTCCTCTCCTCCAGAGAGCAGCTCTGTGCAGGGCCAGCCTTGGAAATAATTCTCCACTAGTCCCATCTGCTGGATGCCAGGAAGAATTGCCTGCTGGAAAGAGGGAAAGCATCGTAACTCAACCTTTAAATATCAGCTGGGCACAGTGTGCCACCAGATGTACATCTGCCGGTGGAAAATATGTGCCCTCTCTGTTTTCCTTCCATCCTCCTGAATCACATTTGGACCACTGCTATTCCCACCACCAGGTTCCATGTGTTAAATAAAAGCAAGGTGGCCGACACAGGGAACTTTAGCTGTGTTGCTTTAGAGAAGCTGTAATCAGAAAACCAGGCAGCCAGCAAAGTTCACAGCAAAAGAAAAAGCCCCCCCAAAAAACCAAAAAACAAAAAACAACAAAAAAACCCCCAAACAAACAAAAAAAAAACCCCAAAAACGAGTATCAACATCATCCAAGCATTTCCAGGCCTGGGAATGAATTTCCCTCTCTCAATGTATGTGCTCAGCAATCAGCTTTTCAAATACCTCATTAAGGCTGGTGCTCAACTGTTGCTGTGGTGCTGCAGAGAAGGGAGTGCAGCCGTGGCATCCTGCATGCAGCTCTGCAGCCTCTCATGTCATTATGAAGCCTTTTCCATCCCTGGCAATAGAGAATTCCTGATATATTTCTACTCCGGGCAAGCAAAGTTTAGGAGACCCATAGATATTTTTCAGGGTTTTAGCTGTACTCAGTGGTTACTTGCTGTTTGGTACTTGCCTTCTGTAGGGGAGCTGGAGGGTAGCAAATGGATCATGAATGTGAAGTAGTGGAGAAAATTAAGAATGAATGTGAATGCAAAAAGGGGGAAAATTCATTCAGTCCTAGCAATCTTACTTTGGTTTGTCGTGCTCTCTTCATTACAGCCATTTGTGATACATTTTTATACTTTACATGAAGTGGCTTTTACTTTAAAATTCAATTCAGTTGATTCTTACCTTCGATAGGCATTGAAGTGAGTTCTGCAGGTCAGAAACACAGCCACTTCAAGGATCCTGTTGAAATGTTACGGGAGGAAAATAATCCTAGGAAAAAAACTCTTTATAAAATACATGGAAGTTCAAGCAACAATTTCATTTATTGCAGACTGTCTTTAGGGAAGCATCCCTTTATTTGGTATTATTTCCAGTGGTCCTATTGAGATAAAATCAATAATTCTCATCTTGAGCTATAGAAACATGACTGATTTAAATGGAACTGGTCCTGCTGGCAGGTTTTTTCAGCTTACATCTCTCCTTTTTTATCACAGCGCCCTGCTGTAAATTAGCAGTTTGTGCTAAATTGGTTACAATTAATATTGCACTGCTCCAGTTACCAATAAAAAGATGTGCCATAAATATTTTTTATGTGTTTTTCTCAGTAGGTGGTAATGGTGCAGTGGATAAGCGAAACACTGATGAAAGCAAGGCCCAGAGCCAAGAAACAAGTTTGTGCCCAGCTCCTTAAAAGGCCTGTCTTAGGTTTTAACCACTTTGAGGAACAATAACCTTAGTGAGTGCTTTTGAAGGGGAATGTTTGTATGTTTTCACTAGATTACCTCAGGTCTTGAGCAATTCTCCCATTAGAGACGCAATCTTCATTCATTAAGAACGAATGTGTTGCAGTGCAGGAATGCAGACTCCTCTCCATTTTACCAGCTCAACGTGCTCCCTTTAAGGTGCCTAATCTAGCTAATCCTCTCACATGGAATAAATATTTGTTTCCCCTCTGCGTAGAATAGGAATGAGGGAAAGAAATGTGGGGAAGAAGGAAGCAGCTGGCTCCTTCTGATGAAAACTCAGCTCCTGAATATTTTTAAAGGGTGTTTTCAAGTTTCAGAAAATTGTCTACACAAGTCACTGTGGTTATGAAGATTTAAATCCATAGAGAAAAATATTGCATATGCTGTGAGTGAATGTCAGAATTCATGAGTGGTGGACCATGCAAGTGACATGCTTATAAATTAATGTGAGTTCAGTATGTTGGAATACAGTGTAACTCCATGCTCACAAGAGATTTTTTTTTTTTTTTCTGTTTATGGTTGTATTTTTCATGCTACACAACACTGTGCTTTGCAAGAGACATCTATGAATTGATAGAATGAATTAGCTGCCAAAACACCTGAAGTGGCAATCAAAATGTCTGTCTATTCCCTTATTTCTTAAGTATTTCTTTAACTGTAGTATTACATGTAGCATACTGCTTTTCTCATTTGATTAGGATTTTTTCTCCATTGTAAAGCAGAATGTTCCCTAAACATTATTAAACCAGAGAGGGTAAAAGGGTTTTCTTTGAAATTTCTTGAGCCAAACGTGGCCAGTCAGCAAACAGAGAAGATAAATTTAGAAGGCCTGGATTCCTGACTTACCTGATTTGTTTCTTGTACTGTGATAATGAGAAGTCCATTGAATGAGGGTCTTCCTTTTGTCCTGTGCATTGGTCACTGTGTAGGTAAGAGGGCAGCTTTTCTCCCTGCCTTCCACAGGTCACTGTTCTGCAACTGAGTGTTAACATCTGATGCTGTCTGTACTTGCTTGAAGTCCTTCTGTGTTTCGTGTCCTTTTCATTACCTCTTCTGTATGTCCTAATGAGGGGCAGGCAGTGGGAGGTGAATCCAGAAGCAAACAGTATTAGAGAAGAAAGTAGACACCCATGGACCTCAGCAAACATTATCCTCCCCAAGATAAGTGCATGGTGGTGTTCTGTAAGTGTGGGAGGGCAACCACATATCCTTCTCTGTTTTTTTCACTTCCATGCCAGTTGTATTTTAAACAGGCCAAGGGGACCAGGGAGAAGAATGAGTTATTCAGTGTGAATTGAGATTCTGTTTTGAATCTCTGACTAGACTGGGGCATATCTCTTTCCAAGCAGTTTTGACCTTTTAACTTTACCAAGTGCTGCTTGACTGCTAGCTCACCTAAGAGCTAATACTGCCTGGAGCTCCTGGCTCCAGTTGCAGAGATTCCTGTTAAACCTGATTATAACATCTGCAGATGCCCAGTGCAGCCCACTGTGCTTATCAGTGATAGTCACTCTGATGGGGTGAATATTTCCGTTTGATCGAATAAAATACTCTATTTTTTTTTTTTTTCCCCAAGAGAATTAAGGAATATTTACCTCTTGAAACTACTGCTTTGCTACTGTAGGTGTTTTAAATGCACTGTGCTTTTTCCCAAAACTCCTTGTTATGACTTGTTGCAGTATGAGCTGTCAGAGCTGGTTTATCAGAGCCATGATATGCATTCTTTTGCTATCTTGTATTGGTACTCATGTTTCATTATTCTCGTGAAGTGTCAAAGAAAAGATCCAGACATTTGAGGTCCCAGATCCAGAAAATGTCATACTTTAGGAATGTGGTTTAGGTACATGCCTAAACGTAATGTCATTCCCACTCATAGCCCAATAGTCACTTCCTTGGCCATGGGCAGATGGTGTTGCAAAAAAAAAAAAATATTAAAAAAAAAAAAAAAAAAAAGTTTGGCTTAGCAATTTTCCCTCCTGGTTTACACAGTGACAGGAGCAGAGAGGGCCACGATTACCTCACGTTAGTTAAATCCACTTAGTGAGTCTCTGCTGCTTTCTGCTCTGTGCATTGCGGAGACACAGCATCACCAGGAACTTTGAGGTTGCTGCTTTTGCACCTTTTCTTGGCTGTAGAAAATGACCTGATTTTCCAAGGTACAGAGTTGTATGCCTAGAAGATTTCTAAGCACTGTTAGGAGCAATCCCATCAAATGTTAAAGTTATTTGTACTATCTAAACCAAAAGGCATAAATTTCCTCTGAGTGTGACAAATCGTGTACTTCAAGACTGTGAAAGAAAATGTAGGACAAAAAATTGATGCTCTATTCTTACCTGGTCCATTACATAAAGATTTGTATATTCTTATTATAGAGAAAAGCATCATGATATTATAGAGAAAAGTATATATTATAAAGAAAAGTATAGTAGTGGAAAAAGCAGTAATAGTTTGAAAAGACTGAAAATTTTCAACTGTGTGGGGTTTTTTTAAAGTGTGACCTCTACCCTATCATCAATGAGCTTCACAGTTAACACATGGAAAAACAACATGGCAGGTGGTTCTGAGCTCTTGTTTCAGTCTAGTTAAAAGTACTAGATGGCTAAAAAACATTGTCAGAATCATCAATGATTGACAATGATTGTCTTTTGAAAGAAAGTCTAGAAATTAAAATGAAAGTTTATAAAGATTTTAGAACTATAAAAATCAGCAGGAAAAATCAACAGTGAAAGTGAAAACATCTTATTAAGTTCAGGTACCACTTGTATCTATTAACCACAATAGTTTAACCTGTGTGCTGTACTATTACAAAAACTCCACGCTGCAGATTTTTAGGCCTGATTCATGAAAGCTTCTATTTTTGGGAAAGCATTTGCATCTTGTCATTTGGATTCCAGTGGGATTCATGGACACGATTCAAGTTAAGAGTGACTTAATTGTTTTTTCTCAAAATATGTGGATTAAATTAAAAAAGGAAATCTCAGAGCAAATAGAACACCAGCCTACCCATGAAACCAATAGCTGTTCCTCTCTCTATATTATGAGAAACTGAAATACAGGTTTGATCTGGCTGTATTGGAATGGTAGTTTACATCTTGCTTAGGGAAGACAATCAGACCAGTAATAGCTAGTGAATGGATGGATGCCATGAATTTAAAGGTAAAAGAAATTCAGGTCCAATATCTTGTCTCAATAAGGCCTAACACTTTGTTTTTTCAGTAAAGTGGTTCATCAGTTTTCTGTTTAATGAATAAGTTCTCTTTCATTTCCTTTGCTCTTATAGGTGAAACAAACCTTCAGCTGTAGTCAGCCTATCATCAGAAGACATGGAGCTGAGTGAGAATAAAGGTAGAGATTGGAAATTGTGTTTTGAAATATCCTGTCCCAAGAGGACATTTCATTAAACTGTTTTTTCCTTTGTCTGGAAATAGCCAAAAATCACAGTTAAACAATACAGAAATAGGTAAATGCTTGGATTTTCATTTATAGAAGTCTTTGTAATATAGTTCAGTATGCACATCTGTCTCAGCAATGCCAGCTGCCTGTTCAGTGCTCTCCTGATGGAGGAAAAGAAAAATACAATAGGAAATACATCTCAGGAGGAGATGAAGTCATAATAGAGAGGGAGAAAGTAATGTTTATCTTGTGCAGACTGTGCTGGGCACTCAGATCATTTAGTTTGTAATAAATAAAGTGTCACAGGGCCAAATGACAGGGAGTTTAGGAAACAAGAGAGATTATCTAATTTAAATGTTTCAAGCTGAGTTTTTTCCTGTGGAGTTGTTGGTTTACCAACAGATAGGAGCCAGTGCACAGCTGCATTGTTTTTGGTATTCCTGCTATTAGTTGCTTGTGCTGGTCTATGTTTTTTAGCATTTTTGTGGGGGTACATCAGGAGAAAGTCTGGGTGGTAGACGAAATGTTTCCTACTGGTAATCCAAAACAGGAGTTATTATGCTATCTCTAAGAAATGTAATCCATCAGTGCCGCCTTCAAGAAAGACTAATAGAAAATTTTCATGCATTTTACTGAGATAACATAATTATTAACATCCATTAACTTATTTATTTTAAAAGATTTAATGTTTAATTCAGCATCGCTGCTTGACTCTCTTGTCATTTTTCTAGATAACTGTGACAGGGTGTGAGATCCTGCCCTTTTGTTCCAAAGCCACAGGCTGGACAGCCCACATACTTACCTGATTATAAGTTCAAAGCCTTGTGCAGGTTGATTTAAGTGCTCTTTTAACAGATTGATTGATCCTACAAAAGAGAAAAAAGAGCCACAAGTCTTTGCTGGAGCACTGGCTGTTGCTTGTGATACATCAGAAACTGAAGTCGTGGCAAGGGTAGTGGAAGACAGAAAATAGTGATGGATTCAATCCGAGCATGGTTGGTGATTGCCTGTCATTAATTTCTCTTGTTTTGATGGCATTTGGACTGTTTGTGTATTCTGTATCTTGAAGACTCCCCATTTTGTGGAGTTCACAATGCGAGGGTCACAGTGAGGCTTTGGGTTTGGATTTTCCTTTTCTGTCTGCAGTCAGCTGATGATCCCAACAAATTGGTATTGCTCCAAGTGTGTCTGGTTCTGTTCCCGCTCCGGGCGGGAGCTGACCTCCGGCTAGCTCTGGTCAACACAGCCACAGAACGTTCCCAGTTCGGATGGGCACACAGGCTATTTACCTGCTGGGTCGGCTTCTCGGCAGCTGGACCAAATAGTGTCGCGACAGCGACGGCAGAAGAAAAGAAAAGGCTGGCTCTCAGCTTAGCAGGTTAAATGATGTTTATTAGCTGAAGAGCTGAGAAGCAGAGAGCTGAGCTCTGAGCTGAGAGGCTTAGAGAGTTTGAATCTCCCTCCTCCACCTTATAAGCAGGGGAGGGGTTCAAGGGAGGACACAACAAGACAACAAATCAGGGAATCCAGGGGGTAACAAGGTGTGCCCACCCCCAAGCCCTGGACTACTAAAATCCAGAGCCAAAGGAATTCCCCCCAGAGGACCTATCACCTGAAGCCCTCTCCCTGAGATTTTGCAATCTGGGAGGGACCCCTGGAGTGACAGACAGGCTGCCTCAGAGAGGGTGGGGTGGAGCAGAGGGGATGTTACAAGTCAGGAGAGGAGTGGGAGAACTGACACAAAACACCTTATTATACAGACAATACAAAAGGGATACAGAATTGGGGATACAGTGAAATGAACCATAACATAAACTTATAAAAACCTAATAAAATAGTTCTGCACCACCACATCCGAGTGCTTGTTCCTAACTAAGAAGATGACTGTCTTCTGAAATGCTTCCCAGTGTGTAAGCCCTCCAGGTTTTTCCGCTGTTGCATTAGAAGTCTCTTCTTAGGAAAGAAATCATCTTTGTGTGACAAGTCTCACTTTCCATATAATATATTAAGAGTATATACAATGTTCTCCCCTCTTCTCTTTGGGGGCTGACAGAAGAGATAGTGCCCTGAGAGACCCAAAGTGCATTATCTCTTTGACATCCTACCTCTCCTCAAAAGAAGGATGGGAAGCATCTGGTCAGGAAAAAGGAGTGAGACAAACTCTCCTCCATAGATTTTGTTTGCAAAATTCTACAAGTTGGGAAAAGAAGAAAAGAAGAAAAGAAAAAAAGAAAAAGAAAAAAAAAGAAAAAAGAAAACAAAGAGAGAAAGAAAAAAAAAGAAGCTAAGACCGTGTTTTCATATTTGCTTGCTAGTTTTTTTGATGGAAACATGAATTTTGAACAGCAAGGCCACCATGGACCAGGCCATGGGTGTTTAATCCTTATTTCCATTGGTAGACTTTCAGCTTTGCAGATTTTTACTGTGAGGATGCTGAGGCATTGACAGAGGTTGGGCAGAGAAGGGGATGGATGCCCCATCCCTGGCAGTGTTCAAGGTCAGGTTGGACAGGGCTTTGAGCTGCATGGTCTAGTGGAAAGTGTCCCTGCTAGGGGGTTGGAATGAAATTATCTTCAAGATCCCTTCCAACCCAAACCACTCTGTGACTCTTCAATGTTTCTGTAATTTCAGATTTCGAGGGGTTTTGGTTTTTTTTTTAATAAATGCTACTGTTATTTAAAAGGTGCTACTTTTTTTTTTTTTTTTTCCTTTTTTTGAGAAATGGCACTTTTACAAAATCCTGGCATTTCTGAAAACACCTGATGCTCCAAAAATAAATTCCAGCTTTCAAGTTGCTTGCCCACTGAGTTAACATGGCTAAAACCTCCAGGTTTTGGAACGTACTAATTTCTCTGGTTTATCTTCAAGTAAATGAACAGAACATAAAGCATTTAGAGAAATTATGTTTTCCCAGTCCTTCCACTTAATTACTGTAAAATATTTTTGGCAAAGAAGTCTAGCTGCACATTCCCAAAATGCACAGTTTAAACCACTCAGAATGGAAAATTTCCTGCTATGAAAGTTTAGGTCTTTCAAATGTCACCTTACTTGTGAGTGCACCAAAACAAGTATTTTGAGTCCAATTAAATACAGCAAGCACATTGACATGGTTATTTATTGCTGAAAATTGTGGTAATATTCAAAGTAGAGCACATGTATCTCAGCTACTATGAAGATCCAGTATTTTCTTGTAAGTCAGTCCTCTTTATTTTTTTTAAGGAAAATGAGAAGGATGGGAACATGAAAGGGATTTTCATGATAAGAGTGGGGAACAGTGCAGCAATTATGTTTTGAGGGGTTTAGATTAAAATGAAAACCTCCTGTGGGACCGCAAGTCTCACATTAGTTTAAAAGTTTCTTTTGTCTTCTTTTACCATAGGAGAGATACCGTCCAGAAAAAAGCTCACACGAGTTTGCACATGGCCTTTGAGCAAACTGAATTTTTTGATGTTCACCTGACTTCAGAAAAAAAAGAAAAGTGGGGGGTGGGGAGGATGGGGGGAACAGTCATATTTCAAGAATATCAGGATTTTCAATGCAACACTGTAGAGATATCCTCTTATTCCAGTCTGTGCCGAGTTTCTCTTCCACTGTCTGCAAAAGAGCTGTTGCAATTTTACCCTTAAAAACTTGCATGCTTAGCTGTGATCTCTTGGGGAAGAGCTGACACCTCCAGGCAGCACTTTTGCAAGTGCTTCATTACTGTGCATACAGAAACAGATCCTTTAGAAATGCTGTGAGAGAAGTTTCTTTCTATGAAGTGTAAGGGCAGAACAAAGTGATTAAAGTCATTAGTGTTCATGTTGCAGCAGAATAAAGGCCGTATCAGGCAGGCTGCACTCGGTCTGGTACGTCTGTCTGCACAAGGTTGTGCTGGGGCTACAAATTAATTTTAAATTGACCATGTATAGGTTGGATTGAACCTGTGTTTACGTTCTGTTACAGAGAGTATTTGTACATGCACATGTGTGTGTGTGTGTGTGTGTGTGTGTGTGTGTGTGTGTGTGTGTGTGTGTGTGTG
>JAIXNV010000626.1:1599-20610 GCA_020917445.1 Riparia riparia
CCATTGTGACACTGCAGGGCCTTGGGGACCAAGGCACCATTGTGACATGACAGGGCCCAAGGATCCAAGGGACTTTGTGACACCTAGGTTTCCCATGGAACCAAAGGGATGCTGTGACACTGGGAGGCCTCATGAACTCATGGAGACCATTGTGACAGTCTAGAGCTTCCTGGAACTGTGGTGACTCCAAGTTGGCTGGGAGTGTTGATCTGCTGGATGGTAGGAGAGCTGTGCACAGGGCTCTGGATAGGCTGGATCCAGGATGCCAAATCCAACAATGTGAGGTTTGACAAATCCAGGTACTGAGTCCTGCACTTTGGCCACAAAAACACCTAAAGTGGCACAGGCTGGGGACAGAGTGGCTGGACATCAGCCAGGCAGAAAGGGACCAGTGAGGACTGACAGAGGGAAGGCTGAACATTAGCCATCCGTGTGCCCAGGTGGCCAAGAAGGCCAATGGCACCTGGCCAGGATCAGGAATAGTGTGGGCAGAAGGAGCAGGGCAGTGATTCTTCCCCTGTGTTCTGCACTGGTTGGGCAGCACCCCGAGTGCTGTGTCCAGTTCTGGGCTCCTCAGTTTAGGAAGGACATGGAGGGGCTGGAGGGTGTCCAGAGAAGGGCAACAAGGCAGGTGAGGGGTCTGCAACACAAGTCCTGTGAGGGGTGGATGAGGGAGCTGGGATTGTTTACCCTGGAGAAGAGGAGGCTCAGGGGAGACAAGGCAGTGTCAGGGCACAGGTTGGACTTGATGATGTCCATGGTGTTCTCCAAACTGGCTGATTCTGTGATTCTCTGAAACCATCTTGCAGCAGTTGCAGGATGAGCCCTGGGCCTCCTCTCCGGAGCGCAGTGGGGATGGATCAGCCCCTGCTCTGCTGCTCCTTCCCATCTCCCCCAGGCACCTTGCAGAGCCTCAGCCATTCTGTTTGCCCCCAGCCTGCCCACGGCCACCCTGGGGCTGCTCACGGGGCTTTTCTCTGCTGAGCATTGGCCTGGCCGTGTTCTGGAGAGAGCCTGGGCAAGGAGCCTGGAGCCCCCAGGCCCTGCCCTGAGGCGTCAGCACTGCCCCAGCAGTGCCCATGGCCTGTCCCTGCTGTAGCCCCGGCACTGCCACCCCCAGCACTGTGCCCAGCCCCAAGAGCACTCAGGCCCTACAGCAACAGCAGGGCCAGGAGGGCAGCGGGGCAGGGCCACGGGAGCAGCACTGGCAACACCAAGTGCTGCTGCTCCTGGGCACAGCTGCTGTGCCAGCACTGATCTGCCCCCAGCTCTGCACACAGACACTGCTGCTGCAGCTCCAGAGAAGGGAACAAAAGGGGGATCTCTGCAGGGAACTTGGCTGAGAGATCCTTGAGTTCCTTTAAATCCACCAAAAGTGCAGCCCCTCATTGACACAGTCTGTGGCCACAGGGAAAGTGGAGAGAAACAAAATGAGAAATGGCACAGACAAGGACATTTCTTTGTGGATATAAAAAAAATAAACAAATAACTAGGTCCTTCAAAATGAAACCAACAAGAAGTATTAAAATTATTTTTATTAGAAGTGATTTTCAGAAATTGTCCAGCAGTTTAATGTTCTTGGACCCATCCAGTCATCAGTTTCCACACTGCCGCATTGAGCTCCTGGTTCCTCAGGCTGTAGATGAAGGGATTCAGGGCTGGAGGCACCACTGAGTACAGAATTGACACAGCCAGATCCTGGGATGGGGAGGAGATGGAGGGGGGCTTCAGGTAGGCAAAAATGGCAGTGCTGAGGAACAGGGAGACCACAGCCAGGTGAGGGAGGCAGGTGGAAAAGGCTTTGTGCCGTCCCTGCTCAGAGGGGATCCTCAGCACAGCCCTGAAGATCTGCACATAGGAGAAAACAATGAACACAAAACAACCTAATGCTATGCAGGCACTAACAGCAAGAAGCCCAAGCTCCCTGAGATAGGATTTGGAGCAGGAGAGCTTGAGGATGTGTGGGATTTCACAGAAGAACTGGCCCAGGGCATTTCCATGGCACAGGGGCAGGGAAAATGTATTGGCCGTGTGCAGCAGTGAATAGAGAAAGACACTGGCCCAGACAGCTGCTGCCATGTGGGCACAAGCTCTTCTGCCCAGGAGGGTCCCATAGTGCAGGGGTTTGCAGATGGACACATAGCGGTCATAGCTCATGATGGTCAGAAGGGAAAACTGTGCTGACATGAAGAACATATAGGAAAAGAGCTGCACAGCACATCCTGTGTAGGAGATGGTCTTGGTGTCCCAGAGGGAATTGTGCATGGCTTTGGGGACAGTGGTGAGGATGGAGCCCAGGTCAGTGAGGGCCAGGTTGAGCAGGAAGAAGAACATGGGCGTGTGCAGGAGGTGGCCGCAGGCTACGGCGCTGATGATGAGGCCGTTGGCCAGGAGGGCAGCCAGGGAGATGGCCAGGAAGAGGCAGAAGTGCAGGAGCTGCAGCTGCCGCGTGTCTGCCAGTGCCAGCAGGAGGAAGTGGCTGATGGAGCTGCTGTTGGACATTTGCTGTGGCTGCACATGGGACCTGTTCATGGACAAAGGACAGTGACAAGTCAGCAGAGGCTGCTTTGAGCCAAACCTGGGCCATTCCCTGTAGACTGTCCCGCTGTGACTCACCCACCCTTGTTCCTGCTCTGGGAAAACCTTCACCCAGGTCCCTGCCTGAGCTCCAGCTGTGCTGTCTCAGTGTGCCAGGAGCAGCCAGGCCTGTATGTGGGGGCTCTCCAGGAGCCATCCCTGCCCTGATGCCCTGGGTTTGTGGCCATGTGGCAGAGGGCAAAGGCAGGATATTCAGGATTTGTCAGTGAAATCACTCCTAATGCAGGCAGGCTCAGTAGCATTTGCACTTCAACTTCTAAAGGGCATGGAGAGCAGGAAGAAATTTTAGCCATTATTTTCCTGCAAACGCATAATTCCTGTTTCTCTGGTGTCAGAAATCCCCACCATTTCTGCTGCACTCAGATTTTGCCCCTGATAAATGTGAGAGGCAAAGGATTCCCTGTGGGTCAGGGAAGGGGAGGGGCTGGATGGGCTTGTTCCCAACTGCCCTGGGTTTGCACCTTTGGCTGCAATCAGAGCACAATCACACTCCCGTATCACCCTGGGATAAACCAGACCCTGCCCAGAGCAGAGGGATCCCTGAATGTCTCAGCCTCTCCAAAGGTCTCTAGCCAAGGGCTCAGCACCCCCTTCTGCTAAGGACACTCACGGCTCCCTTGGCAAACCCAACAGCATTTCCTCAGCTCTGGAATCTCTGCACTTCCCTGTGGGACATTCAGGGAACTCCCAGGGGCTCTGGCACAGATTTTCAGCCAGGAGGGCAGCTCAGAGCTTGGAAGGACACAGCAAGGAGATCCCTGGGTGTGCCCATGATGGGATCTCTGGGAGGGGGCTCAGCTCATTCCCCTTTCCCATGGACTGCTTTGCCCACAGCCCCACAGGTGACAGGCAAGCTTGGACACCCCATTCCCATGGACACAGCTGCCTGGCAGCAATCCCAAGGGCAGTGCCTGACTCAGCTGCTGCAAATGCCAGAGCCTCCCTGAGAGCACCAGGTGACAGTGACAAGATCAGGGGAGGGCAGAAAGAAGAGAAGATGTTGTGGTGCTGTGCCTGGGAGGGCAGGGCACAGACAGCCGGGCACTCAGGACAGTGTTCCCATAGCCAGCTGTGCACAGCACCTCCCACACACGAACAGTGCCCTCCTGGCCCCAGCAGTGCTCTGTTCAGCCCCCTCTCCTTCCCTGGGCATCTCCCTGTGCCTGGACATTTCCCTGCTGAGAGGAGCCTTGTCCCTGCCAGCGCTCACAGAGCCCATCCCACCCTCTGTGCCCTGGGCCCGGCCCTACAGAAACCTGCCTGTCTGCAGGGCCCTGCCTGGGGCAGGCTCTGTCTGCAGGGGGCAAGGGCAGCTCAGGAGAGCCCTGCTGGGCCCTGCAAAGGGGATGCTGGAGCTGTCCCGGGCTGAGGAGTGGCTGAAGGCCCTTTAGGAGCCTCCCAGCACAGAGACTGACCACCCAAAGTTACAGTTCTGGAGTCTCTGTAAATGTTGAAACATTACTTTGATGATCCTGTGTGTCCCTTTCAACTCAGAATGTTCTGTGATTCTGTGATTTCAATTCTTGTTCTGCTTCTCTCATCCTCTTGTTGCCTATAATCAGAAGAGGAAAAAAAAACAAAAACAAAACTTGTAACAGTGTTGTAATAGTAAAGTAAAAAACAGACCTTTATTGGATGCTTCCAGGGGTCCCAGTGGGGATGGGGCATACCCAGTCCCTAATTGCAACAATTTATTAAGATTGATTAATTCGGATATTTAATAGGAACATCCAATAGAGATTCAATTGCCCCAGTTACACAATCCCTGGGTCAGCCCATTGGAGTAGGTCCAAGGGCATCTTTGCCACCACTTTTTTTAATGACTGCTCACACGCAGGTAAAAAACCAAAAATGTTCTTCATGTAGGTCCTATTCCTGATAATATGATTATACAGTAATTTAGAAATGTATTTAGAAGGTCTGCTTCTTGATGTAAAATCTAAGAGAAAGGGTAGGAAGCACACTGGGGTTAATTAGGGGTTATATTTATATAATTATGTAATAGTGATTGAATAGAGTTAATTAAGGATTATAGTTTTATACCTATATAATAGTAGTTAACAGAGATATGAATATATGAAAAATGTATAAAAAGCAAAAATCTTTTTATCATCACCCCAACTTTCCCATCCTTCTCCAAGCAGGAAAAAGAAACACTCTAAGGAAAGCTCCTGATCTTTACAGCAATCCCAGGCTTACCTTCTTTTGTGAAGTGTCCTCCAGAGCTGTGCCCAGGCTGGTCTGGAGCTGGCAGCAGCCCTGCCCCACTCAGCACCTCTCAGCAGCAGCACCTGCCCTGCTCAGGGCAGCTCCTTCCCCCCACAGCTTCTCCCCAGCGCTGGCAGCAGCTCCCCGGGCTGGCTGAGAGCTGTCCCTGGCAGGCAGCAGAGTCCCTGCCCCAGCACAGCGCCCTGGGCTGCAGGACCCTGCTCTGCAGGACAGCCCTGGGCACCCCTGGCTGCTCTGCACAAGAGATAATCAGAGAATGTACTCACAGAGTCTGTAGGCATTGGGATGTTGCAGCTTTAGGAGATCCCTGCAGGAGCTGCAGCTGCCTTGTCCTGCAGCCAGAGGTTCCTGTGCCAAGGGCTGGGAGTGATTCTCCTGCAGTCACTTCTCAGGTCCTTCCCAGCCCTGAGTAATTGAAGCTCTCTGTGCCTGTGTGCTGTGCCTGGGGTGGCTGCAGGCAGTGCCCCAGCCCTGCTGGGCTGGGAGAAGAATTGCTCATCAAGAGAGATGTGTTCTTGAAGCTCTTCTTGGCTGCCAGGAGCTGCCTCTGTGCCAGGAGCCCAGCCCAGCTCAGCAGCAAAGACACAGCACAAGGACTTTAATTAACCTCTCAGGGCTTTGTGCTGAGGCCCTGAACATCAGTCCCTGAGAGGGAGCTGAAGAAACCTCTCAGGAACTCCCAGTCAGAATCCAACTCCAAAGTTTCTTGAAGTTTTAATGGGTCCCACTGAGGGACAGGACAGAGAAAGTGTCCCCAGGCCCCAGGCAGAGCAGAGAACTGGAGGCAGTGATGACAGGTGGGGACAAAGAGAAGCCAAGTCCTGGTGTCCTGGGGCACAGCAGCCTCTGTACCACCAAGGGCTGTGAGGAGACACCTTGTCCTGAGGCCCTGGGGCCTCCTGGCACAGCCCCAGCAAGGCTGGGCACTGTCAGCCCCTTGTGCTGCCCTCAGCATCCCCCTCACATGCCAGTGGCCTCAAGGATGTGCTGGAAGGAGTCCCTGGGGAGCCTTGGTCAGCAATGGCCCTGGGGGGCTCCTGAATGCTGCTCCTGGCAGCATTCAATGGACTTTGGGGTTTGGTTTTGCTTTTGCCTTGGAGTCTCTGAGAGGTTTATGCAATCATGGCCTCCAATTATCTGCTTTAATTAGTCCCTTGAGAGGCTTTGTCAGGAACAACACTCAGTGAGGCTCATTAATGCTTCAAGGTACTTCAGTTCTTTTAAGGTACTTGGTGTTTCCCTTTTAAAATTGTTATCATGGCCTCAGTTATCTACTTTAATTAGTCCCTTGGGATTCTTAGACAGTAAAATAATCAGTGGGGCTCATTAATACTTCAGGATGCTCAGAATTTATTAAGGAACTTCTTTTTTGACACTGAGTCTGATAGGTTTGTGCAATCATGCCCTCCAATTATCTGCTTTAATTATTCCCTAGAGATTCTTAGCCAGTTACCACACTCAGTGGGGCTCATTAACGCCTCAAGGTACTCAGGGGTCATTTAAGTACTTCTTTGAGGCACTGAGACTCTGAGAGGTTTTTGTGCAATCATGGCCTCCAATTATCTGCTCTAAGGAGTCCCTTGAGAGCTTTGCATTGACACTCAGTGAGGTTCATTAATACTTTGAGATACTCCAGGTGTTTAAGTTACTTTGGAATTTCCTTCCCTCATTGAGTCTCTGAGAGGTTTTTGTGCAATCTTGGCCTCCATTTCTATCCTTCATGAACTCCATGAAGAGTCTGTGTTGGGAATGGACCTCTGTGGGACCCATTGAGGCATTGAGACACTTTGGGTTTTTCTTCTGACTTCCACTCCTGGAAAGGTTTGTGCAATCTCCTTTCAGGCCCTGACGTTCCAGGGTTTAACACCAAATCCACCATGGGGCTCATCAGGACCAAGCAAGTCCTGACAAACCATGGCTCTGCCTTGAATTCCCTCTGGTCTGGTGCCATTCATTTGGAAGTTTTCCTGCTGCAGTCATGGAGAAATATTTCAAGAAGCTTCCAAGAAATATGTATTCCTATTTTCAAGAATGTATTTTATTACTGTTCTCATTACACAAGAGGTGGTTGCAGCATTCTGTGGTTGGTACTGAACCAGGGTCTCCCAAGGAGGTCTGGCCTGCTCAGAGAAGCTCTGCCTTGAGGTGTGACCCAGTGTGGACAATCTTCCTCCACATCACCCAGCCCCATCCAATCTCTCCTCACTCACCTGGGACCTGCTTTCCTTGGAGACCTGGCTGCACACAACCAAATAAGGGGTTTTTTTCCTTTTATTTTTGAAGCAATCTAAAACTCCTGAGTTTCCCCAGTGAAAACAGAAATGCTCCTCAAGTGTGTGCCAAGCCCAAGGTGCCACCAAGAGCACTGCAGCCCTGCCCTGGGCCACGAGTGAGGGTGGATCATCATCCCAACCTGCCCTGGGCCATTGCAAGGGGCTGTGGCCATGGACACTGCACTGACCCCACTGCTGGCTTTGGATCCCTCATCCCTTCAAGTTCCCTTGGAATTCACCCCAAGGATCCATTTCTGCAGCCAGGTTCCGTGGGCACTTGCATGCAGAGCTGTTGCTCTCCTGGGCTGCCAGGGCACCCCTGAGGACAAAGCGGTGCCGGGGCTGTTCCAGGTACAATTGCACTGACACTCGCTGATGCCCTCAGGTGCCACGGCAGCGGCCACAGGGACCCGTTCCTTGGTTTGGTGCCGTGGCAGCCAAGGCCTGGAGCCGCTGTGATGGTTGTGTGCCATGGAAACCTGCCCTGGGCCCCTTGCTCAGGGCTGGTGTCAGTGCCCAGAGCCAGAGGGGATCCCTTGCTGGGGGCTTGTGCCACGGCCACCTGCCCTGTGCCGCGCTGGCTGCTCAGGCACTGCGGAACCAGCAGCAAACGCCACTGCCAGGGCCAAAGGCCAGCTCAGCCAGACAGAAAGGGGCAGTGCTGGGCACTGCTTCCATGGCAGCCCTCACTGGGACACCACACCTGTGTCACCTGTTGTGTTGGTTTAGGGTACATTAGGGATAAAACTTCTGAATGGGGAGCAAATTTTAATGGCCCTTCCCCCCAGCCGGTCTGGTAAAGAACTTTCACAAAAAAAAAAAGGAAAAATCTATTTTATTTAACAAATAAAGTACATGTAAGTATAAAGAATGAATACTATGAAGCCATAAACTTTTTGTTCTGGAGTGAGATGGTAAATTGACACAGTTCATGCTATGGATGCAGCTTGGCTTTTTTTTTTTTTTAGTTTTTTATTAGTTTTAGCTTTTCTCGTGCTGTTGGAAAATGCCAAGGTCCAGGCCCTCATGGGCTGCAGGTGTGAGCTTTTAGTGGGTTTTTTTTTGGTTTTTTGTTTGTTTTTTAGTTTAATGTAGGTTTAAATAGTTTTAAGAAAAAAAGGGAAAGAATAGTTTAGGGAATTTTCCCATTTTAGTTAGTTGAAACTAAGTAAAAGCTAAAATATTTTTGTTTTGCAGGTTTTTTAAAGCTTTTGTTTAACACTTTATGTGGAGAAGAATGTGTCAGAGTTAGGTCGTTTTTTTTAAAATAAACTTTGCATTTTTCTTTGTTCTTAGAACTAGTTTTAAATCACAGAACTTTATATACAGCACAAACAGAACAGATGATTGGGGATACATGCATTATAAAGTTACTTTAGGATATTTTACTCTTTATCCCCATATTGTTGACTTACTAAAACTAATATATATATTCTAGCTCTGCACACACATACACTACACATACATATATATCTATATAAAAACAATATACAATACACAGCTATATACAGGCAATGGCAGTGACATTCAGTACACAGTGATCATTACACACAGTTCTTAATCAGATCTCCTTGAAGTACACATTGTGTGGTTTTATCTTTTTGCATTACTTACTATGTGTAACTTGGTCCTTGAGTAAAGACAATCCCATGGATGGGTTTGTCTGTACTTGAAGGAGAACTCATTTAAAGTGTCTTTCTTAACAAACTTCTTACATGTACTACTGGGACTTTATCTCCTGTATGTGTGGGCTTAGACTGGGTAGGGCTTGCTCTGCTGGTGGAACTTTGGGTGTTAACTAACTAGGTGTTTTTTGTTAGATGCTGTTTTTATTTTTGAAAGGTTTCTTACTTAGTGTTTTTAGGTGGTTTTTAACAGTCTATTGTATTTTTTTTTACTTTCTTTGAAGTTGGTAGGGGATATGTTACACTTAATGCTATGTTCTTTCGTTTAATTGCTCATGAGGTTGTTTTTGAAATGAGTTCTATTGTTTGATTTAATTTTTTATAAGTACTATGTCTTTAAAAATTTTGTTTTTTAATGTTTAGAATTGTGTTATGGGTTGTAGCATGAGGTACAGGGTAGGTTTTTAGTTAGTTTGTGGTGGCTTTTAATATTGTGAGTATGTAGTGCTTACTTTGGTGTGTTTGGGGTAGTGTAATATAATTAATTTGCTAGGTAATTCTATATTTGTATTTGGATTATTGCTGGCTATATTATAGGGGCTTTATTTGTTTGGATTGTGTGATTGTAGTACATGTTTTACAGTTATGGATAACTTGAGAAGTACTGTTTATGGTTAGATTTTTGGGGTTTTTTTTGGTTTTTTGCTTTCTTGTAGGTGGAATCTTTAGTATTTAGGGGACACTGAACATTTTTTAAAATTAATGTAACTGCTTTAAAAGAGAAGAAGGAAAGGAGAGGTCTAAAAGCCTCAACCCCTACTTTTCTTCTAACAAACTGGATGTAATTATTGATAAAATTTTAAACCGTGTTGTTGTAACTAGGACGTAGGGTAGGATGAAGAAACTATAAGGTAAACATACTTGGCACAAACTCTAGTATTTTATAAACTTTGAGTAAATTATGATTACTGAGCTTAATAAAACTGTTATTTTAATTTGTGTATTTTTAGTGTAAAAGCTATGTCTTAGGAACAACATTGGAGTTGATTTTGGATAAGAAAATTAAATCTAGGGACTAGAAAGGTATGAAAACTTTAAAAAAAGCTTGGGGAATAGAAATACAGAAAGGACTTTATTCCAAGAGACATTAGGAATTTAAGGAGTAACATGGTGTTCTGGTTTGGAGACAAATTTGGGGGAAAACCCCTGTATAGGATCCCTCTGGGAAGCAAACCCAAGTGGCTCTTCTCTCCGACTAGTCTGGAAAAAAAAAACAACCTTTTTGGAGAAAAGTGGAAAAAACTATTTTACTAAACAAATAAAGTGCATACAAGTATAAAGAATGGATAATATGAAACAATAAAACCTCTCATTCTGGAGTGTGATGGCAAATTGAGAAGGTTCTTGCTGTGGCTGTAGCTCAGCTCTCTCTCAGTCTTTTATCAGTCCCAGTCCATCCTGCTGGAAAATGCCGAGGTCCAGGCCCCGATGGGCCACAGGTGCAGCCCCCGGTGCTCCCCTGGGTTTTCAGTCCAGAGCAGGTTGAAACAGTCCCAAGAAAAAAGGGGAAAAAACAGTCCTGGGAACTTCTCTGCCCTAGCTAGCTGAAACTGACTAAAAGCAAAAAGATCTCTCCTGCAGTCCCTCCAAGCCTCCGCCGAACACCCCGTCCAGAGAGGAATGTGGAGGAGTCAGGCAATTCTCTCTAAACAAACTCCGCGCTTCTCCTTGCTCTTAGAACCAATTTAAAAGGCACAGAACTCAATATACAGCAGAAACAGAACAGTGGACTGGGGTTACAAGTGTTGGGGAGGATGAAGCCAGAAAGCCCTATAAATATTATTGCTTAGATTCTGAGAATGTGAAACCTGTAAGTGAGATAGAATTGAAAGTAAGTTTTAATGTTTGAGATGTCCTAGCTACTGGATGTCTGGGAATACAGTTATGTGACCAGCTGAAGGTCACCTGCAGCCAGACCCAGGGGTCAAATGGAATGTTCTATCTCACCCCAATGTATAGTTCATCCGACACCTGTACCCCTCCCCTGAAGTATCAGGTATCTGTAACCCCATTGGCCCAAGTCCTGTTCCAGCCCACCTTGAAGCCCCCTGATAAGGGGGCTGCGAGGCTGGGTTGGTCTCTTTGCTCTTTTCCCTCTCCCTCTTTGCCTGGCACCCTTCCCCAAGGACTTTCCTCTTGGAATTTCCTCACCCTACCTCTCCCTTCCCCCACCTCCCTAGGCCTTGCCACGAGCTGCGCCTGGCAGCTCAAAGCAAGGCCTCATATCCCTTACAATAAACCTCATCTTCTAAAACCCACCTTCAGAGATCTCTTGTCTACATTAATCCACACTGTCCTGGAGTCTACAGCAGCGAAGTAATTTCTACAAGCATCATAAAGTCACCCTAGGACATCTGTCATGGCAATTGCCATGGAAACCCGGCTGATTGGAAATGTAATGGTGGACAAAGGTTTTAGTGGGGCCTGTCACAACAGGACAAAGGGTGGTGGTTTGAAACTAAAGGAAGGGAGGTTCACATAAGGGAAGATAAGGAGGAAAGTTTTGATGATGAGGTTGGTGATATACCAGGACAGGTTCCTGGCGAGGTGGTCAATGCCCCATCCCTGGAAACACCCAAGTCCAGCTGGGACAGGGCTCTGAACAGCCTGATCTGGTGAAAGATGTCCCTGATCATGGCAGGGGTTTGGATGAGATGAGCACTGCAGAGCTCTTCCCATCCAAAGCATTCCAGGATTGCATGGGGAGAAGGGGCTGCTCACTGGACTCCATCCACTCCCTTGACTCCTCCTTGTCTCTGCTGGAGCCCACATGCAGCAGCCAAAGCCAGCCCCTTCTCTGGCCTTTCCCTGCCCTGCCCCAGGGGCTGACAGAGCCAGGCTGGCACAGGTGACCTTTAGGCTTGGCAGGGCTCAGGCACAGCGGCTGGGACAGAGTCAGGGCTGAGGTCACACTCTGTGGGCTGGGGCAGAGCCCAGGCAGAAATGAGCCCTGGAGCAGCAGCTCTGCAGTGGTGGCCACCAGGCCGCCTTGCCAAGGGAGGCTTCTGACCATGGCCTGGAAGCAGCTGCTGCTGCCAAGGTGCCTTTGGTGCCCCGGGCTCTCCCTGGCACAGCTCCCAGCACGGCACTCTGCACTTGTGCCCAAGGCCTTCACTGTGCTGGGGCTGGCCTGGGGCTTTTCCTGCAGTGGGATCTGCCCTGGTCCTGGCACAGGAAAGGCAGTTCCTGCTGGAGCAGGAGGCCCTGCCTGCAGTGGGCTCAAACAACTCCAAAAAGGCCTAGTTACTTCAGAATTCCTATCCAGAGCACTATATTCTATAACTGTAATGTCTGGTATACTGTGGAGTAAGTAACTTTTTTTTAATTATTATTTACTCTGTGGTGTAAATAATTTTTTCTGTCTAATCCTGATCAGAATTAATCATAGCTGTATTAATAGAAATATGTCTGGTATTCCTTTGTTAATCCTGCGGGACAAATTGCATACGGTTCAATCCTACCTGTCCAATATTATACACATAAACCTTTGAAAAATGTGGGGAAGGGATTGGATCCAGCTGCTCCCAGTCTCCAGTCTTAGATGGATTTTAAAAGTCTAGGCATCCTGGAGGAGTTTGAGGATCCATGGCGGCTGTTGGGTGTCATTTCTCCACCTCATGACTCAGCAGGATTTTCTCCAATGAAGAAATAAAGCTTTTGCCTGGAGCTCCCACTCTGCCCATGACAGGAACCCCTGTGAGTGTCTGGGACATCCCGGCTCTTTGGCAGCCTGGGGACTCCTGGGATGTCACCGTGGAGCCCCCGTGAGTGCCTGTGACAGATCAGTGCCTTTGCAGCTCAAGGTGCCCTGGGATGTCACCATGGAATGGCTGTGACTGCCTCTGACCACAGGGCTCTTGACCATCCCCAGAAACCCCTGGGAGGTCTCCATGGAGCCCCTGTCTCTGCCTGTGACATTCCAGCTCTGGAACAGCCTGGAGACTCTTGGAAAGTCCCCATGGAACCCCTCTGACGGCCGGTGACAACTCGGTTCCTTAGCAGTGAAGAGGTTCCCACAGCCCCCAGCCAGGGACCCGCTCCCAAGGCTGCTGCCAGGGCAACCAGGGCTGGCACCAGCTGGAATGCTCTGTTTCCATGGGCTGGGATATAGGAATAGGTTTCCCAAATTTGGTGCTCCTGCTAAAACTGAGCTGCCCCTCACTGGCTTCCAGTCTCCCATGGAAAATGCAAAAGGCAAAGATTCTGTGGTGGGAAAAGGACAATTAACTGGTAATAGCAACAAGATAAGGAAAAACTAGGAATGGAAGGGATAAGAGAAATGATATACAGGGACAACTACAACAACACAGAATGGCTCTTCCCAGCCACGTATTTCCTCCTGCTGGGAAAGGACATCTTTGTCCCTGGGGAAGAGAGAGAGTCCCTTTCTTGCCCCTGGCAGTGACCTGAGATGGGATCAAATACAATGTTGGGACCATGGCCAGAACCACCTCACATCATTGCCAGGGGCAGAGAAAGGGACAGGTGACTCCTCAGCTTGGGTCACGGGAAATGTGGGTCACAAGGACTCTTCCCAAGGTGGGTCCTCAGATGGGGGATGAAGTTGGAGACACACACAAAACACTGCCTGCACTCAGTGTACATGCCAGGGTTTCCCTTACTGGTGCCTCCGTTGGTGTTGGCTCAGGTGAGACCTCCGGGTGAAGCTCTTCCCACACTGGGGACACTCATAGGGCCTCTCCCCAGTGTGGATGCGCCGGTGCCTGATGAGGGTGGAGTTGTGCTTGAAGCCCTTCCTGCAGTCAGGGCAGTGGAAAGGCCTCTCCTCTGTGTGAATCTGCTGGTGCTGGAGGAGATTGGAGCTGGTCCAAAACCTCTTCCCACACTCGGAACACTGATAGGGCCTCTCTCCAGAGTGGATCATTTGGTGGATGATCAGCTGGGACCTCTGGTTGAAGCCCTTCCCACATTCCCCACACTTGTATGACCTTTCCTCAGCATGGATGTTCTGGTGGCGGATCAGGCTGGAGCGCTGGCTGAAGCTCTTCCCACACTGCTGACACTCGTAGGGCCGTTCCCTGGTGTGGATCCTCTGGTGGCAGATCAGGTTAGAGCTCTGGCTGAAGCTCATCCCACATTCCCCACACTCATAGGGCCTCTCCCCAGTGTGGATGCGCCGGTGGGTGATGAGGGTGGAGTTGTGCTTGAAGCCCTTCCTGCAGTCAGGGCAGCGGAAGGGCCTCTCCTCTGTGTGAATCCAATGGTGTTGAAGGAGATTGGAGCTGGTCTGGAACCTCTTCCCGCACTTAGGACACTCATAGGATGACTCTGCAGTGCGGATGATCTGGTGCTGGACAGGGGTGTTGCTCTGGCTGAAGCTCTGTCCACCTTCCTGGCACAGGGTGGGTCTTTCCTCCTTGTTGCACCCTGGGATGGGTTTGGAGTCCTTCCTCCTGTAGGATCTCTGGCATTTTTTCTCCCTGTTGGCTTCCTGTGCTATGGAGCTACTCAAAACAGCCTCTTCGTCAAGGTTCTGCTGCAGGGATTTGTCCTCCCTGGTCTCCATCCTCAGCTCCTTGTCTGGGGAAAGAAGGACAAAGAGAGGATGGGATTTGTCTCCGTGCCACAGGGAAGAGGAAGGAGATTCTCCCAACATATCCCCAGCAGGACGGCATTGGCAGCGGGGTTGTCCTGCAGCCAGGGGCCATGCTGTGCTGGGAGGTGGAGCAGGAGAGAGGGGGAAAGGGGCACTGACTTCCTCCTCACCTGCCTGGTTGTCCTGGGGCATCTTCCTCTTCCTCACAGCCTCCTCCTCCATCCAGCCAAGGTGTGGGAATGCAAAATCCTGGTTTGGGCAAGAACAAGGGATCAAGTATGTTGAGTTTGAATGTCCCTCTGCTCAAGTCCATCTCTGCAAGTCACCAGACATGTGGAGTCCCTAACAGTCTATCAAACACCAAGAGCAGCCCTGAAAATTCCTTTGTGGAGTTTCCTGTCTCTGGTCTCCCTGCCCTCCCCAGGCTGCTGAGAATCCCAGGAATCTGAAAAGCTCTCCCTTTTCCATTTTCCATTTAGGGATGCTCCAAGGATTCCCCCCTGCCACTCTCCAAGCTGTTGAGGGTTTTGCAAATTGCAGCGCTCCCCCCTGTCTGGGGTCCTGGGGGACACAGGGCTCTGCTCCTCCAGGCTGCCTCTGCCAGCACCCACCACTGGGACCCCCCAATGTCCCCCCCAAGGGGCATTTTCCACCTAGCTTTGGAGTTCTTACTTCTCCAAACATCCCCAAACAAAAAAACCCAACCCAGGGACCCCTCAGGATATCTGAGCCGAGCTCCCTGTCTTGAGCTGGTAAGACAGGGGTCTGCAATGGAAGGCAGGAGCCTCCCTTGAAATGGAAAATACAAACTCCCTCTCTTTGAATTATAATTTTGTAATTAATGGGCTTTCAACCAAAGATATGGCAATAGGAATATCAGTTCTTCAGTAGGAAAATTAAACTAAAAGTGCAGTAGTAAAAAAAAAAAAAAAAACAAACCAAAACCAAAAAACCAAACACCAAAAAATCCCCAAAACATAAGACTCAGAATCCCACCTGACACCCGGTTAGTCAGGGTTGCTTGCAGTCCAATCAAATCGTGGCTGCAGTCCTCCTGGAGTGACAGATGTGGTTTTGTTGAAGCAATGATCTTGTAGAAGGGTGTAGTTTTCCTCTGAAGGTCCAGTGGTGGTGTAGATGGGTCTGGTCTTCCTCTGGGAATCCAGTGGAAACCAGGCTGCTCCTGGTGCTTTAAATCTCAGATTATATCCAGGTGGGAATGCTTGGCTCATCCTTCTGGGTGGAGCATCTCACAATGGGATGGTGTAATTTTATCAGTCATGCAGTGAGAGACAATGGCCCATTAACTGAAGATATCTCCCTGGAGGGAGGATGGGTCATGGAGGAGATAAAGAACCCTGCCCCGTTTGGTTTTAAAAGCTGGCCAATTAAGAGAAGATTCCCCTCAGCAATATAAGGAATGGGTCATGGAAGAGATAAACAACCTGCCAATCTGCTTTTAACAGATGGTAATAGAATACATTTTTTTTGTTACATCTTGCATTGCAAGACAGGGCTTGATGCTCCTTGCCCAGGCTCTCTCCAGAACATGCCCAGGCCAATGCTCAGCAGAGAAAAGCCCCGTGAGCAGCCCCAGGTTGGCTGTGGGCAGGCTGGGGGCAAACAACATGGCTGGGGCTCTGCAAGGTCTTTGGGGGAGATGGGAAGGAGCAGCAGAGCAGGGGCTGATCCATCCCCACTGCGCTGGACACCCCAGGACAGCGTCCCAGAGCGTCCTCATGCACCTGCCAACATCCCCCCTCTGCAGCCCTGGCCTCTCCCCCAGCTCACACAGGTGCCGCATCCTTGCAGGCACAGACACGGCAGCACTGGCTCAGGAGCCCCTGTTTGCACTGCCCAGAGCCGGCGTCAGCACCCCCATGGTGTTGGTGTGGGGAGATGAACCTGAGGGAGCACAAATGCCATCAGCCCCTGGGGCCAGGAAGGGCTGGGGGACAGCAGGGAAACCACTCAGGTTTGTGGTGGCCTCTGAAATCATCTGGAAGTTTTATTCCCATGAGCTGTGAGTTTCCTGTGCCACAGCAGACGTTGTTGCTCAGAGCCAGGGCTGCCTGGCAGCCACCCCCAAACTGTCCTCAGCACTTCCTCTGCTTAACCTGGGCTTTCTTTCCCCTTCCTGCTACAAATTTCTTCCTTTTGCCCACCTCTTTTCTCTCCCCTGCAAACAGCCCATCCCTGGTTGCTCTTTCCTCTTGGTCCCACTCCCCATTTCAGTCCCTGCATTCCCAGCACTGTGGGAAGATCTCCTGGGGAGCAGGATCATCCTCCAAGTGCTTCAGTAATTGTCTACAGGCTCCTGCAGTGCCTCATGCTGCTCCCTTGCCAGAGGCACCACAGGCCAGGGGGGCACATCTGGGCTGTGACTGGGATATGCAAAGCAATCACACGAGATACGAGAGATTTCGCAGGGCAGAGGGTTACTCCGAGTGAGCTAAAGGCTGAGAGCCCAGCCGAGAACCAAGGTGGAGAACCCCCTGCCTGTTTATTTCTTTCTTTTTATTCATTTCTGGGTCTGAGAGTGTATTGGCTTTTGGAGTTATCACCTCACAGCCCAATGGCCAGACCAA
Organism: Riparia riparia; assembly: GCA_020917445.1. Lineage (NCBI taxonomy): Eukaryota > Metazoa > Chordata > Aves > Passeriformes > Hirundinidae > Riparia > Riparia riparia. The sequence goes on from JAIXNV010000626.1 coordinate 18,530, forward strand.
CTGTGAGCTATAATTGTTTTCAGGTTAGAAATATGCAAATAAAGGACGGAGAATGAAAAACAAAGGATTTGTTTATGTTACATGTGTGAGAAAAAGGTAGAAACTGCTCCTAATATTGTATGGCAGCTAAAATGTCTGACTCCATTTTATGAACAATCAAAAGGCTTTAAAAAACTCAGAAAAAGAAGGGTGACATTGGGCTGCTGTGTCTGGCTGTGGGGCTCTGTTCTGGGCAAGGAGGAGGAGCTGCAGAGGCTCTGCAGGACTGACAGGATGGGCTTGGGGGCTGTGAGGAGAAGCTGAGGCACCTGGGCTGCTGGACCTTCTGGAGAGGAGGCCCAGGGCTCATCCTGCAACTGCTGCAAGGATGGTTTCAGAGAATCACAGAATCAGCAGGGTTGGAGAAGACCTTGGTCATCATCAAGTCCAACCTGTGCACTGACACTGCCTTGTCTCCCCTGAACCTCCTCTTCCCCAGGATAAACAACCCCAGCTCCCTCAGCCGCTCCTCACAGGACTTGTGTTCCAGACCCTTCACCAGCCTTATTGCCCTTCTCTGGACACCCACCAACCCCTCCATGTCCTTCCTAAACTGAGGGGCCCAGAACTTCACACTGCACTTGAGGTGCTGCCCAACCAGTGCCGAGCACAGGAGAAGAATCACTGCCCTGGTCCTGATGGCCACACCGTTCCTGATCCAGGTCAGTTGCCATTGGTCTTTTTTGCCACATGGGCACACTGCTGGCTCATGTCCAGCCTCCTGTCCATCTGTGCCTGCAGGTCCCTTTCTGCCTGGCCACTGTCCAGCCACTCTGTGCCAAGCCTGTGGCGCTGCAGGGGTTGTTGTGGCCAAAGTGCAGGACCTGGCACTTGGACTTCTTAAACCTCACATTATTGGATTTGGTCCCTGGATCCAGCCTGTCCAGGGCTCTGTGCAGAGCCCTCCTACCCTCCAGGAGATCACCACCACCCACCAATTGGTGTCACCTCAGGTCCATCAGGCCCCAGAGTGTCACAAAGTTCTCCCTGATTTCACGAGGCCTCCCAGTGTCACAATGCCCCTTTCATTGCATTGGACCCCTTGGTGTCACTAAGTCCCTTGGATCCTTGGACCCTGCAGTGTCACAATAGTTTTTTTTCCCCAAGGCCCTGCAGTGTCACAATGGATCCTTGGTTCCATGACGTTTGGCAGTGTAGCTATGATCTCCTTGGTTCCACAGTATCACAATGGCCTCTTGGTCCCAAGAGGCACCACGGTGTCAAACATGTTTCCTTCATTCTAAGAGTCCCTGAAGAGCCACCCAGGCTATTTGGTTCCATGGGGCCCTGCAGTGTCATAATGGCACCATCATAACACCAGGTCCCGCTCTGTCCCAATGCTCTGCATGGTTCCACGAGGCCCTGCAGTGTCACAGTGGCCTCTTGGTTCCATCAGGCCTCAGAGGAACACCATGAATTCCTTGGCCCTGGACCTGGGGCAGGAACAGCTCTTGAGGGCCCCAGGGCGGGGCTGTTGTGCTGGCCTGGGCAGATGGGATGGCAGCAGGGGCAGCAGAGCTCTCAGCACCTCCGGGAGAGGGGAGCAGGGCACACAGGGAGCCTCCTTTTCCCTTGGCCCAGCCCCTTCCCCATGGCTGGGGCTGAGTCCTGTCTGAGCTGCAGCTGCTGCTGTGCCCTTGCGAGGGGCTGAGGCCGTGGGGCCCTGCCCAGAGCAGCCTGCCCTGAGCAGAGCTGTGGGGCCAGAGCCGGCTGGGCTGTGCTGGGGAGAGGCCCTTGGTGCTGCCGAGAGCTCAGGGCAGCTGGCAGAGCTTGGAGGGAGCTGGGCTGGGCTGAGAGAGCCTGCCACAGAAACCATCCGTGTCCATCTCAGCCTGTGTGAGCGTGCAGGGGCAGGACTCAGCCCAGGCCTTGTGGGGCAGGGCCAGTGCCTGTGGAAGGCATTGAAAACAGGCAAGTGGCCCAGAGAGGAGGCTGCTCTGTGCCCTTGGTGGCATGGACAGAGCAGGAACACGGCCCAGGACATTTGTCAGCGCCAGCCTCTGTCCCCAGCCATTGCCAGCCCTGGCTGCTCAGCCCAGGTT